>PVKH010004095.1:0-23884 GCA_004027955.1 Chaetophractus vellerosus
AAAAACCATAAACAGAGCCTAAGAGATCTGTGGGACACCATCGATGTACCAATATATGCATTATGGGAGTCACAGAAGGAGGAAAAAAAAGCAGAGAAAGGGGCAGATGAAATAGTCAAAGAAATAATGCCAGAAAACTTCCCAAAATTAATGAAAGACATTAATATGCAGATCCAAGAAGCCCAATGAACCCCAAGAGGATAAACTTGAAAATAATGAACAGTAGTCAAACTATTGAATGTCAAGGACATCGAGTAAGTTCTGAAAGCTGCAAGAGAAAAGCAACGTATTATGTACAAGGAACTCCCAATAAGATTGTTTCCATTAAAAACCATGGAGGCAAGAAGGCAGTGAGACAAAATATTTAAAATGCTGGAAGAAAACAATTCCCAACCAAAAAGTTAGTATCTAGTGAGACTATCTTTCAAAAATGAGGGAAAGATTAAGAAATTCCAATATAAACAAAAGCTAAGGGAGTTCATCACCACTAGACCTGCCCTATAAGCAATGCTCAAGGGAGTTCTTCAGACTGAAAGGAAAAGACACTTGGAAGCAGCTCAAAGAGGCATAAAGAAATAAAGGCCTCTGTTAAATGTAACCATATGGGTAACTATAAATGCCAGTACTATTGTATTTTTTTGGTATGCAGCTTTACCTTTTCCTTCTTACAAGTTCTAAAATGCAAATCATAACACATAATGATAACTCCATAGTTTAGGACATACAAGATACCCAGATATATTTAAAACAAGTACAGCAAAAAAAGTGGATGATTAGAAGAGGCTAGAATACACCCTAACTCATTCTATGAGTCCAACATTACCCTTATACCAAAGCAATATAAAAATACCACAAGACCAATATCCCTTATGAATATAGATGCAAAAATCTTCAATAAAATGCTAGCATACCGAATCCAACAATACATTAAAAGAATTAGACACCATTATGAAGTGTGATTTATCCCAGAAATGTAAGGGTGGTTCAACATAAGAAAATCAATTAATATAATATACCACATTAACAAAGTAAAGAAAAATACCATATGATCATCTCAATAGATGCAGAAAGGGCATTTGAAAAAATCTAGCATCCCCTTTTGATAAAAACATGTAGAAACCCAGGAATAGAAGGAAACTTCCATAACATGATAAAGGGCATATATGAAAATCTCACAGCTAAACATCATACTCAGTGGTGAAAAACTAAGAGCTTTCTTTCCCTCTGTGATCAGGAACAAGACAAGGATGTCCACTCTCATCATTCTTACTCAACATTGTACTGGAAGTTCTAGCCAGAGCAGTTAGGTAAGACAAAGAAATAAAGACATCCAAAGTGGAAAGAAGAAGTAAAACTTTCCCTGTTTACAGATGAATGATCCTATATATAGAAAATCCTGAAAAATCCACAACAAAGATACTAGAGCTAATAAATAAATTCAGCAAAGTGTCAGGGTACAAGATCAACTTGCAAAAATCAGTAGTGATTCTTTATACTAGTAATGAACAATTTGAAGAGAAAATCAAGAAAAAAATTTCATTTACAATATTTAAAAAAAAATAATTATCCTCAATACACTAAAGGATATAAATGATTAAAAAACATCAAATAGCTAGGAATACATTTAACCAAGGGTGTGAAGGACTTATACATGGTAAACTACAAGACATTATTTCTAAAAGAAATCAAAGAAGACCTAAATAATTGTTTTGTTTTTGTTTTTGTTTTTTTTTAATCTTTTTTTTTTTTAAAGATTTATTTATTTTATTACATATCTCCCCTTCCCCCCGCTGCGGCGACGCGCCGAGAGTGGTCACTGCGCAGGCACGGCTTTCCCCACTTGTGGGCGGTCTCTGCGTCCGATCACGGCCGGCTTTCAGTTCGCGGGTGGCTGGCTACGCTTCATCTGCGGGCGACCTGCCCTGCCCGTGGCGGCTCTTGCCATGTCCGTGGCAGCTTCTTGCCCTGCCCACGGCGGCTCCGGCCCGCCCATGGCGGCTTGCCATTCTCAAGGTGGTCTGCCTGCTAGGAGAGGTCCCCGGGAATCGAACCCAGGGCCTCCCATGTGGTGTGCCGGTGCCCTATCCACTGGGCTATCGAGCCGGCCCCAAGACCTAAATAATTGTAAGGATATTTCATGGTCATGGATTGGAATACTAAATAATGTTAAGATATCAGTTCTACCCAGAGTGATCTACAGATTCAACACAATTCCAATCGAAACTCTGACAGCATCCTTTGTAGAAATGGAAAAGCCAATCCTCAAATTTTAAGGAAGAGTAAGGGGCCCCAAATAGCCAAAACTATCTTTAAAAAGAACAAAGTTGGAGGTCCCACAGTAATAAGTTTTAAAACTTATTACAAAGCCACAGTATTCAAAACAACATGCTATTGGCCCAAGGACAGACATGTAGAACAGTGGAATCAAATTGAGAGTTCAGAAATAAACCTTCACTCACATTTATAGCCAAATGATTTTTGACAAGAGTGCCAAGACCACTCAATGAAGAAAGAATAGTTTCTTCCACAAATGATGCTGGGAAGAGTTAATATCAATATGCAAAAGAATTAAGGTGGACCCTCACTCCATATACAAAAATTAACTCAAAATCGTTCAAAGACCTAAATATAAGAATCAAAACTATAAAAATAAAACTCCTAGAAGAAAACATAGGCAAGCATCTTCCAGTCCTTATTTTAGGCAATGGTTTCTTGGACTTTACACCAAAAGAATGAACAAAAGAAAAAATAGATAAATGGGACTTCATCAAAATTAACAACCTTTGTGCATCAAAGGACTTCATCATGAAAGTAAAAAGACAGTGCACAACATGGGAGAAAATATTTTGGAATCACATATCTGATAAGAGTTTAATATCAAGAATGTATAAAGAAATCCTTCTACTTATCAACAAGAAGAAAAGCAACCCAATCGAAAAATGAGCAAAAGACTTGAATGGACATTTTTCCAAAGAACACATACAAATGGCCAAACCAAGCACATGAAAAATGCTTAATCAACATCATTAGCCATTAGGAAAATGCAAATCAAAACCATAACAAGCTACCATCTCACATCCACTAGAATAGCTGCAATTAAAAAATGGAAAATAACAAGTGTTGGAGAGGACGTTGAAAAATAGGAACACTCATTCATTGTCAGTAGTAATGTAAAATATGCAGCCTCTGTGGAAGACAGTTTGGCAGTTCCTCAGAAAGTTAAATACAGAATATATAGAAAATCCTGAAAAATCCGCAACAAAGGTACTAGAACTAATAAATAAATTACCTGTCCATCCCACTTCCAGATGAATTCCCACAAGAATTGAAAGCAGGGACTTGAAGAGATATTTACATACCAATAGTGGAAATATCCACAATTGCTAAAAGATGGAAGCAAGGGTCCATCAAATGATGAATGGATAAACAAAACATGGTCTACATACACAATGCAATATTATTTAACCATAAAAAAGAATGAAGTTCTGATACATGTTACTGTTATGTATAGACCTCGAAGAAATAAGTCAGACACAAAAGGTCAAATATTGTGTGATCTCACTGATGTGAAATAATTAGATTAAGCATATTCATAAAATCAGAATTTAGAATACTAGTTACCAGGGCCAGGGCGGGGGTATCGAATGAGGAGTATTGCTTAATTGGTACAAAATTTCTGTTTGGGGTGATGGAAAAGTTTTGGTAATGGATGGTGGTGATGGTGGCACAACATTGTGAATGTAATTAACACCACTGAATTATGCATCTGAATATGTTAAAAGGGGAAATTTTAGGTTGTGTATATGTTACTAGAATAACCATTTAAAAATATATACAGAACTGTACAAAACAAACATTGACCCCTAATGTATACTATGGACTATAGTTAGTAGCACAATTATTGTAATATTCCTTCATCAATTGTAACAATAGTACTACGCTAGTGTAAAATGTTAATAGGAGAGGTATAGGGGAACACTGTATTTTCTGCATGATTTTTCTGTAAACCTACAGCTTCTACTATTTAAAAATAATATAGAGTGCATACCCCTACTTCTTCAGTCCACAAAGCTATGCTCTTACTAAAGACCTGGAACCCAATAGTAAAGGGCCAGAGCTAACCAGAATAGACTGAGAAATGGCTGAGCATCAAATACAAATAATTTGTCGTGTGGGCCTAGCCTTGTTGCATTAAAGCCTCTTGGAATTGGGTTTGGAAAGCCATAGCTGTATCTACGTAAAACTTCAGTACCTTTGCTATATATAGTATATAGCATATGGTTCATTTTCAAAACTAAGGGGTCACATTTGTCTTGCTGTGTCTTGTTGTATATCTGATAGGGTGTTTAAGATTGTTTTGAAATGACCTTGCCTTTACAAATAGTTTTCTTCTTTTTCTACATTTGGTCTTCTAAAAATATTTGAGCTCTTGGCTTTGAACCTCCATCTATGGCAGGTAGTTTGTTATAACAGGAGGGGAAGTCTAAGTTGTCTCAGAATCAACAGAGCATCTTCGATTTGGCCTGCATTTTCTAGGACTCTAAGAACACTTGAAACAGGCAGGTGGCTATCTTGATCAACTTTGTGCCTGGAATTTTACTTCTATCTAACACTTTTCTTTATTTCTGCTTCCCTCAAGTTCTATTTTTACTATCTTTGTTCCTGAATTTTTAAAAAATTGATTATTCCTTTTGTTTTGATGAATAGGCAACAAATCCAGAGGCAGAACCAGGAAGGAGGAAAAACTAAAAAACAAAAATTGTAAGCCTTCCTCTTAAAGTATTATCGATGAACTTGCCAAGGCAAGTGCATGTTCACACCAGCTTTAATTCCTGTGCTAAAGATCAATGGACGGAAGCCAAACAGTGAAAAATGCCAAAGGTGTAAAAGGAAACCATTCATCAAGTAGTGTAATGTAAAATTTGAAGTGTTAAGGCAATTTGATGAAGATTATGACTTGGCTAAATGGCATAAGTACTTGGAGTTGTTCCCTTTATGTTCTATTTTACAAAATCAAGAAAAAATTTTAATGATTGTCAAGCACTTAAAACTTTAAGTGCTAGCAAATTGATTTATTATAAAACTATTTGATGGAAACCTGTTGAGTATGTATGGACATAGGATCAGAAGCAGTGTAATGTGATATTTAATACCATAATCTTTCAGAAGGCACAAGGATTGAGGACTCATGCATAGTCTGAAGAAGTCATGGTTTTGAAATGGAAACTTAATGGATGTAGAGTTGTAAAATTCCATAAGGGTGATAGTTTGCTTAGCATTAAGATGAACCTGTAAGATGGCAGTTCTGACAAATACAAATCTTTTAAGTTTCCTAAAGCATTGGCTTCCCTTATTGAAACAAACCTTTTAGTTTGGGAAGACAGAGCTTATTTGGAAAGGATTGTCAGAAAAGATTTTTCTTTATGTGGAAGAAACTAGTGCTATATGTTAAAACAACCAAATGTCACTTAAGACCAGGCTGAGGTTGATTTTAAATTGAGGTGTTTACTTGTCTACTCTTCCAAAAATCCTGGGGCTCCCCAGGCCTGCTCCTGTGCTACCCTGAGAGCAATTGAGTCATGTAACAGGAAGGCCAGGGTAGCGAAAAGCAGTTCTCAAGGATGGCTCATTTATATTTTCTGCACTTTGGTTCTGTACTCCAGATAAATAAAACCCCAGGTCAGCCTGTAAATTTAGATGATTTATCTGATAATCAGAGGACAAATTTTTTTATAGCTATGGGTCAAGGTGTGAATGCAATTTCAAAGCCTAATACCTGTGTAGATCTTCTGTCAGCTCCTGCAATGAACTAATGAAGCAGATAAGCCTACAATTAGTAAGTCTGTGATATCATGATGCCTGGTCCTGGCAGGGAGTCCTTTCACAAACAAAGAATGTTCAGAAGATCTGTCCCACAGGTGCTCACAAAATTATGGTTCCCTCCAAACCGAAACTATGAATTCAAGGAAACACAACCTTTACAAATGACCTAAGCCATGAAGATGGCATAGACACCATCATGGTTGAGATGCTTGAGCCCTGCAGAAGACACCCATCAAGAGAGGAGGGAATGCAATTGGAACAAGAGAGTTCTGCAAGAATGAGGGAATTGTACTTGTACCACTTCAATTGGGTTATAAAATAATTATATTTTCGAGCATACAAATCCTGTTGAATTATCCCAATTTTGAATGTAGCCTTAGGTTTTTCGGGAAAAAAAGGTATTCTATTCAGATAATAAAGGCAATTGTAAAGGAAAACAACGAGAGCAGGAATTTTTTAAATCATATATAGTCATTCCCTTCTCTCCACCCTCATTGCTTGGAGATAAGGATTTCTCTCTTAGCAATGTCATCACTTTTCTAATACATAGCACTGTGTTAAATCCATACAGGATTTAACATATTTTTCCGATAGCTAATGTTTCATTTTAATGCAATTTTGTGGAATAGTTTATTTGAATACATTTGCAATATTCTTCAGTTGAGTATATTTGCTGTCTTGAGACAGCTTGCAAAGCTGTAAGGTCTAGAAATACTTTTCCAAAGAAGTGCCTCATACCATTTCTTTTTAAAAAGTGGTCATTAATTTAAGTGGTTCTAGGATGGTTCTAAACTGGCACACCGATTTCCCAATAGGTTAAACTTTATAGGAGAATTGTGAAGATCAAATAGCACAATCAATATAAAACTCCTTCAGAAGGCATAGATCATTATAAAAAATGCATTCAGAAGTACTGCTTTGCTTGGAATTCACCAGAGGTGAAAGGAGACAGAACAACTTGGAACTGGTGATGGGGGCAAGGACAGAGGAGGTGGAGATTTGGTACAAAAGGAGATTTAAAGGGAAACATTTAGCAATAATATCTTTGTGAAGTTTCTTCCGATGTGGCATGGAACTGCTGTCAAAATTTTGCACTGTTTCCATGATACCCCTTATATCTGTGGCTTGTCTACTTGGTTGGATTGGAAAGTCAGTGAGGGTAGGAGCAAGCCTCTTACTCTCTGCTGTAGACACTGTTGCCTTTAATCTATAGATTTACCCCTGCTGATCCCTGAACATGTATCTGACCATCTTGAAAGCTTATGAAAATAGAGGTTGCTGGGCCCCACTCCCATAGTTTCTGATTTGGTTGGTCTGATTGAATCCCCAGAACTCTAATTTCTTCCAGGAGTTTCTAAGTTCCCAGATGACACTGGATATTGCTGATCCAGGGACCACACTTTGAGAACTACTGCTCTGGGCACTAAAATGCTAGGAATGTGACTTCTGGCAAAACACAATCTGAACTTTGACTAATAGGAGTTTCAATAACTAGTGCCTTGTGATATATATTTCTGTTTCTCACTACAAAAAATACTATCAATGGATATTACGCTTGTCCTCCCAAACCAGTGTTATAACGCACTGCCCATATGTTGATTAAGGGTGAGATCTTATAACCACCCAAGTGAAGAAAATTAAAATTCTGTATGTGTGTATACAGCTAATGTTAATCTTACGTTTGTGAGCTGCTTAATTTGGTGCTTCCATTTTCCACATCCACTTATTCCCTTGTATTCTGTTAGTTTTTCACGCAAGATTAAACTGGATTTATTCAGTTTTACAATATACACAAGAATTTGCTGTAAAAATATTTTTGTGGATGAGCAAAAATAATTCCACACCTCACTGAGGAGGAAAGGAAAGTATTGAGGTCGGGCAATTGCAGCTTTATTCCCATTGGGTAAAGTCTTGGCTGTCTTTATACTATTATTTCTCTTTTTTCATTATTATATTTTCTTTTGCCGGTGCCCAAATGTGATGTGAGAGGGAAGGTTGTTTCTACTTTGAAGTGTACCCCAAGCGTATCTTAAGGAACAGATGCATGGCAGGACAAAGAATTCAGAATGGAACCTTCTGGAATGAGGGACTAATACTTTTGTGATTAGAATGTTACAGGTCAAATTTCTGGATCCAAAATCCTAACTTTCTTCTGCAATTGAATTTACCTTCCAAGGAAAGAGAGAAGTAGGTAGTGTCCCTTTATTTTTAAGAATAAAGACAAAAGAAACTTGACATTTTCAAGGTATTTGTGGTCATTGTGAAATTTCACTTTTTAAAAAAATATTGTGAGAGTACTAAAAATAAATGTTAAGAATAACATAAAACTCTAAACTGAAGGACATTACTGAATTCACTTGGATATAGCAGCAATAATAATAGATCACACTGAAGACATGGAATAAAGAAGGCATTGTGGAATTTACTGATTCCAGGACACCACTGCTCTGTCTCGGAAGACTGGCTTTTGTAGTGTCTTTTTCAGTATGCCAGAGACTGTTCTTCACCATCCCCTTGCCCTGGCCATGACTCACACCATTAATGCTCCCTTAGCAGCAGGGATGGATCATCAGAAATTACAGCTGTCTGCTTGGCATCGTTTTCTAATCTAAATTTCAAGACTGTTCTTACCTCACTTCTTCAAAGAGCCCTGTTTTCCACTGTTGCCAGGCCATTGCTCTTTGGACTTCTCTTGCAATGAACTTAGCTGCTCATGTGTGGCTTCTCTTCAAACTACCCATAGACTCTGGATTTCAAAGTTCACTTTTACTCTAGAGGTTCTGTTAACACCTAACTACACTCTAAGAAGTCAGGGTTTTATATAATCTTTGCTGGAACATTTTCCCTGGGAGTTTAGGGAAAGTCTTTTTCTATCTTGTAGGAGATGAGGCTGCAAGAGGTGAACTATTCACTCTATCTCTAGAGAAAAGGAATCCAGCCCCATCAGTGTACATCGGGATTTGTTCATCAAGCTGTTTCACAGGGGTCTATGCTCATATATACCATTTATAAGTGGCAATGTTACTTCTTCCTCTAACTCACAATTCCCTCTTACTGCAATCAGTTGCTGGATTAAGTGACATACAGAGAGCTTAGAACAGTGCCTAGCACATAGTAAGGGTATAAATTCATGATGGCATATAAATGACTTATCAGAGTCCATCTTGAGAGTCAGCTGCACTAGGATACTGCACAGGTATCCAAAGGTGAAATGGGAAGAGCATCCACTAGGTGGGAAGAGGGTAAAAAGAAAGAAAGGGAATTCTCTGGAGTCACAACAAAACCAACTTCATCATCTATGCAGTTTTGCCCAGGGCTAGTGGTAATTGCAGGCACTGGTTCCAAGCTGTACCGCAGTTCCCCAAAATGGCTATTGCACTCCATTTTACAGAGCTAGGAAAGGGAGAGATTCCCACAAAATTGATAGACCAACCTTTGACATCGCTAGAGGAATATTGCATTAAAAATTGGATCGACTATCTATGCTAAGAATCTATTTCCAAGAAGCCTTCATTGTGAAATGCTTTCATATGTCATGTAGAATAGATGGCATTGTCCTGACATTCTCTGAAAAAAAAATGGAATATCTTTTGCCATCAACATGGTACAGGTAGGAGATAACAAAAGGATGAACAATGAGGAGTTAAGGAGCCCAGTATTTTGTTACTAAAACTTTGGCTTTTGTGGCAATCTCAGCTTTTATTTCCAAAGTAAGAGATGAGAAGCATCCTGTAAGAACTTCCACGAATAGCTGGGAATGCCTGTTTCATCTTTCTTCTTTCTTTCTGCTTTCCCACTCCTTTCAACAAGGAGGCAAAACAGGGTTGTCTGAATCTTTTGCTTAATCAAATTACTTTACTGCTTTTCTGTGTAACTAATTCTCTGTGGGTAAGTATGTAGGTTGGGAGGCAGAAGGAAGAAAGATAAGGTATGAGAGTTGAGGTTAGACATGTCATGCATTGTCTGGAAAGACCCAAGAGGATTGCATGAAATGTTGGTCCCAGAGAAGTGAAGAGAGCTGCCAGAATGATGCTATTCTACTTATAACAAAATGTCTTTGTTCTGAAATGTAGATGTTTCCGGAGCTTTTCCTAACATGAAGGTAAATTATTCCTGCTATTTCAGAATGTTTGATTGTAACCTTTGACATGTAAGTGTATGACATGAGCCATTATCTTCTGGTTGTATCACAGTGTATTCCAGAAAAGGAAGTGGATATGTGCTGAGAACTGGAAGGAAAAAAAATGAGACAGGCCTGTAAGCGTGTATCCTCTTCCAAACACTAATAACTTCTCCCCATGCCATAAATACAGCTGTGTGGTGGGGAAATGTAATTGGTTAGCCTACTTGGAAGTTTGGAGCTCATGAGGGAATATCTATTTGTAAGAGAACCTGAATATTCATGTAACTGTCCAGACATCAATAAATTCTCATTTCACGATATTTATTTCTGTTCCCAAGTGAACAGCAGTGCTCTTAAGCTCAAATTTAATAGGCATTTCTTCAGAGCTGCACCCTCTCTTACCTTAATAGAACGTCTCTCTAACATTTGTTTATTCGTTGCCAGGTGGCCCTCCCATCAGGTGACATGAGTATGTTCTCTTTGTCTTAGTGCGTGGAAGGCACTTAACATTGTTTGCCATCAATTAGCTTGGGATAACATGTCAAGGATGTACAAGTGATGTCATTTCAGTCTGACAGCCACCGGATCCGGTGGGGATGGGATTGTTTCATTATCCTATTAGGGTAGCTTGGATAATGATACACTACACTGCTATGTGTGTGTGTGGGGGGGGCAGAGTGTGGGGAAGACAGGCAGAAAGAGTAGATATTTAGGGTTTGGCAATATTGAAATTACTCATGCTGCAAGAAGAAGGGAAGAAGTAGAGGGATGACTGTGCAAACCCTTAAGAAGCTACTTTTTCCTAATACAGGGAGGGGATGTGGAGAAGTGCTCAGACATTAGGAAAAAGGGAAACTAGCTCCTTCTGCTCTTAGATGAGCTGAGGTGTCTTTCCTGTTTCCCAGATAACCTCAATATCAAATGCAACCTTCCAAGTGACCCTGACCAGGCATTTTCCTTGCATGAAAATTCTCTCTGGTTAGTGAATTTAAATCATTGAGAATTTCCACCAAACTATAGTGCAAATAAATTGCTTCAAGGCAAAGTGCAAAGAGCTGCAGTAGGTATTGGGGCCTACATTTTCACTATTGCAAACCAATATTCTGTCATCCCCAGTACTGGTCGTTTCATTAGAATTACAGAACGGTCATCTTTTTTTGAATTCTGAAAATTAACCAAAGCTGGCTCTTTATGCTCTGGGAGAAACAAACGAAAAGAAGTGCTGAAAATGTAAAAATACTTTAAGAATAACTACCTTCAAGAGGGACAATTGTGTTGACATTTTAGTAACAGCCCATTTTCACTCTTTTAGGAAGTGTAGTCGTGCATGAAAATGACTTGTTATCTTTTAAATGGAAACAAATGCATTAATGGGTTGTAACTCAAAGGTGTACATTGCTCCTGCAAAATAAAGCACATTTTAACCCTTTGGGGATCCCTTCCCAGGTCTGGAATACTTTATAGCAACTTGAATAAAAATCTTGAACAAAAATTGAACTTATTATTAGAGAATATGTTGTATAGATTCTCCTGCATTTTAAAATGACTATTTACCATTTTGGAGCAGCAGATACTATTGTCTTCTCCTAATTCTATTAATAACAGTAATAATTACAATACTATAAATGACAAAATGGTAGCAACAAAAGTTTATTGAGTACTTAGCTATCGTCAAAGCACTGTGCCAGTGTTTTCTATATGTTATCTAATCCTCCTCCCTACTCTTGGAGGTATTATCCTGTTTAAGGGAGGAAATTGAGACTTAGTTAAATAACTTGCCCAAGGGACATTGCTAGTAATTGGAAAAGCTGAGATTCAAACCCAGATCCATCAGGCTCATAGTGTATGCCCTTTATTCTCATAACAACATCCCCTGACACTATTCTCAGGTGCCCCATTTCCGGTGAAGTCCAAGGAGCCAAAATTTCCATTGCAGTTGAACTGTTTCATGAATCCTTCCTGGGTCCAAATTCCTCCGGGAGGAGAGAGACAGACAGACAGACAGACAAGATTGCACTCACCAACCACAGGGGTCATCTAAGTCTTTTTACCATCTCTGTGAACGCAGACTTACCCTGGTTTCATTAATTAGCTTACCTCCTTGTGCCTTGCCCCTACCTGAGAGATGAATGGTGAAGCCACATCTCTTCCCAGAGACCCAGTCACCGAACAATAATGTCCTTTCTCAGGGCCCCAACATTACCCTTTATTAGTGAAGTCAGTCCATGGATAAGACTGGGTCCCCCTTTGCTGTAAGAGCATGCCACCACGAAAAGCAGCATCATGGCTTCTTAGGCAAACATAAATGACTCCAGTGCGGGTTTATCATAACGGCTCTGTGGCTGCACAGTCATTCTCTTCCTAGGGCGTTACTGATGGAGGCAGAGGCCTTTCAGCCCAGGACCTGTGCTGCCTTGTGGTAAAGTGAACGCGTATCTGATTGCTCATGAGTAACTCCTCCCCGCCTCCCTTCTTTTCCCACCATTGCTTCAATATGCTTCTGACAAGCATCCGAAATCTTTATTTGGAAAAAAGCATATTTCCTGTGAGCTGTTTATTTTCCAAACCCAATAATGCAGTTAATTTTTTGCTTGAATTAATTTTCAGAGCTGGAAACTTTCCCCTCATCAATGTTGTGATCACTTTGGTGCTTTTAAGATGGGCAGAAGCAGAAATGGGAATATACTTTTCGCATTCTAACCAGTATGTTGATGGTAAAAGCGACTTGTTTAGGGTGTGTGTGGTGGGGGGAGGCTGTGAATTGATTCCAAGCAGCCTTTGCAAATGTAATCTGCAACCGTTCTGACACAAGTGTCAGCTCTCGCGTGCCTTGTCTTGAATCTGCCTTGCGTTTGAGAGGCTACACAGTGTGGGGTTAGGAGCGTGTGGTCTGGAATCAGGCTTCCCTGGGCTCCAAGTCTAGCTCTCCTACTCACAGCAACATGACCTAGGGCAAGTAGCTTAACCAGACACCTGATTAGGCCTCGGGGTCTCTGTCAGAAAACTGCAGAAATGTTTGCAAAGTACTTGGCACACAATAACTAGTCAATAAATATTAACTCTTGATTCTGGTAAATGGGGCAGGAAGACGGAGAAATGCAGCTGAAATGTGGTCCAGCGCACTTCTACCCAAAGTGTAGTCCCTGGACCAGCAGTCTCGGCACCTGCAGGGAGTTTTGGGGTTTGTTAGAAGTTCAGCATGCCAGCGACATGCGCTCACACTCACACTCACACTCACACTCAGTGCCCCCACCAAAACCTGCTGAATCAGAATCCACATTTTACCCTGGTGACTTATTTGCACTTTAAAGCTTGAGAAGTAGGAGTCTAGCTGGCCGTCCAGTCGGTAAACAAGAATGTGCCCTCCGTTTGGCTGTTTTTACTGTTCCTCAGCCTTGCGAGGGAAGTCTGCCCTGCCCCCAAAATTATGAAAACACAGTCACCAGGACAATGCCTGTGGTGGCCCGCCCTGGCTCTGGGGCTGGGGCTGGGCCTGAAACAAATAGGCATCATCTCAGGAAGCTGCTGACAACACTCCTTGCCTCCCTCTATTCACACAGTGACTAGTACATCACGGTTGAAATATCCCCAAGGGTTGCCCTGCCAGTACCCATTAGAAATACAGAGTAATCGTTCCCATTTGGATAGAGAAAGAGCCGCCTCTTAACCCAAATTCACCTGAGCTGGTTATAAAGGCACCAGCCCCAAATGCCCTGGCCCTGATAGCCGTTGCAACAGCATCTGAGAACCTCTTCGACCACCACTTCGACCAACAGATGCTTCTCTGTCAAAATAAAGCCCAACTGGTCACCCCCACCTGCCTGTACAGGAGACTGGGCAGGCAGGGGCTGCAGCAAGCCAGGCCCCAGATAGAGAGAAAGCCCAAAGCAGCACAGAGACAGCTCCCGGTACTCTGCTGGAGGCAGGACTCCCATATTCATCTCAAGACCAGGCTTTTATTTCCTTGGGGAGCCCACCATCTCTTAATCACAAAAGCAATAAGAATTTCCAATATGTTCCTCTGCCATGCCTAATCAGTTGTTCCAGCTGCCAGTCATCAGCCACAACTGGAGGTTTACTTAAAAGCCCTCTTCCAGCTTTGCAAGCTGCAGTGACCCCTGAGGGGACACCAGACAATGAAGGCCACCTCCCGTGGGCATCCTGTGTGTGCCGGGTGATTTTATCACCACAGTTTTGTTAATATTGCCCTACGTTCCAGAGGGATTGGTCCTCCTCCTTATGCTTTGATTGAAAGGCTGTGTTGTATGCCCCCAATGGTTGAGTTTGGAAAATAATTTTGGTTGTGTGTGGAAGGAACTCTTTACTTTTGTGAACGACCTTACAATTTCACTCTAACATGGAGGTTTTCCTCCTGAGGTTAAAAATTGTTTGGCAAAGCCTGCACATTTATCTGGAAGAGTATATTGCGGCAGGCAGGTCTGTGTGAAGTCAGATATTTGGACATAATAACATTAATCAATACTAGCACCTGACCTGGTACAGAGTAAGTGCTGGGAAATTGTGCTTGAATGAATAAAAGAATATTCTTAGGCTATAGTCATGGAGATTGTACCCTCCATGTATGAGTGTAATAAAGTTCAGACATTCCTAGAAGTCAGTGCAAGTAGGAGAGGCATTTCTTGTGTCCTAGCGACAATTTTTCTAGGCAATGTGGATCTTCAATAAAGGCCAAGGACACAACTCTCTGACTCCAGAGGTTGTCCATATTATTGGAATGGCATGTGAGATGGTGATTGGAAAAATTTTGGAAAGCCACATTGGTGACCAATGTCACTGTTTCCAAATCTCTGTCATCATCTCAGTCACAGGCAATATCCACAACCAGCAGTCTTGTTCTCAGTTCTGCAAACAAAATGCTTTGTGGTCACTGACTTATAAGCTTCAACTAGGTTGTACTCTCCTCACCAGAAGAGATGTTATCCTATACCTCTCATCCTTTTAGAAAATAGAGGCAAGTCAAAGGCTTCGTCTTGTTGAGAGGTGGTTTTGTACACTCTACCTAAGAAATTATTCAATATATTTTCCCAATTCAGACCTCAGATTGCAGCCTAAAGCTCTCTCTTTCTTGTTCTTATGGCGACTCCAGCCAAGGGGCCACTTACTGTCTCAGTGGAGAGAAGAGCTGTGGACCTGCGTTTGACTGTTGTTCAGCCAGCACTTGACCTCAGCATAGCTGGAGGGCAATGTTCCTGAGCCCTCAGCCCTGAACCAGACGCCCCTTAGGCCCCAACAGATGCTTCTCTGTCAAAATAAAGCCCCAGCTGTTCCTACAAGCCATTGCTGTGGCAGCCAGCTGCACCAGGCACCACCTGCAACAAGTCCCCTCACCCAGTTCAAGCGCTTCTCACTTCCTGCTGTACGGCTCCTCTGATGCCCATCACCACACGCCAACCTGGAAGTGTGAGGGAGTTAACACGGAGTCAGCCCTCGGCATTGGGGGATAGGAGTGGTCAGGAATGTTTCTTTCTTCCCCTGTCCCCTTCACTGCACCCCATGATGAATTCTGTGAGCTTTCAGATTGTGTTCACCTGTATTCATTCAACAAACAGACATGATTTTTTCTGTTGGTGCTGTCCACGATGACAGGCACCAAGAATGGCTTGTTCCCTCTTCTGTCCCAGGACTTAGCTCAGTATCTGCCACATGGCAGATATACCATAAATATTTGGGGAACGATTGGCTGTTAAGGGAAGAAAGAGAAGAATGCAATTAATTCTGCATACAGAGCTAGGAATATTAAAACATGTAGAGAAGGGGTAGAGGCTATTACAGGTAAAAGCACAGTAGCATACATTGTCATGGTATATTCTAGTATGGTCGGTTATCTGGTACTGGCCAGAGCCTAAGGTGCATTGTAGGGCCACAGATAACAGTGTTTTAGAGTGATTGGAACACTGTTCAATCACCTGGAGCAGTAGTTCTAATTGGTAGAATTGATATATAAAGGTCTGTTACCTTCACTAAATTGCAACTTCCTCAAAATAGAGATCCACATATAGTAGAGTGAGTAGCCTTTAGCAGGCAATTAATAATTATTGAGTTTTAAAAAAAATGGTTAGATGATGGATGGATAGACAGATGGATGGATGATCATTTGATCAGTTGGTCCTGGCTCTTAAATGGGATGGAGAGACCCTCAGCCAGGCCTAACTTTTAGTATGTGGCAGGTTACAAACTATACCAAGTTTCCTAGCATTTTTTATTGCAGCTAATGCCCAAAGAGGATATGGTGACCCTTTAGTGGACCCTGGGAAACACCACATTTTCTGTTGACCATGCAGTAGAGTAGAGAGGACAGAAACCAAGTCTCCCTGTTGCTTAGTGGGTTGTAAACAGCAGGGGCAGTGCTTCTCCTGTGATACACACACACACACACATATATACATATGAAAATACCTACAGGAGCTAATAAGTAAAGGGTGCATTCAGCAACTACAACAAAATAAATAGGAGAGCTTTCTACATTAAGGCAGAAAAAAAATTAGCTGTGTTTACACAGTGTCTCTGTGACCTCTTATTATTCCATTAGTTTTTGGAGTAGTATATAAAACATCAAGCTCCATGCTGACAAACACCAGTACTGAGACTATTGCCACACTCAATCCAAACTGCTACTCCCCTGGGTAAAATTATTATTTGGAATACAAGCAGAATTGTGGTTCCCTGAGCTAGCTGAGCATAAATGAGGGTAGTGATTCATAAGGTGACTCTAGCAAGTTTGCAAATGTGCAACTTTTATTGATGCTGACGCACACAACAGAAGCTCTGCACTGCCTTTTTGAGCTGGCAAGCATTTTCTAGCCCCATGACCTCTTCAGGACTTGGAAGGGCTGTGGAGGATGCAGGTTTCTGAGGACAAGAGTTAACCTGACAGAATGCTGATTTGCCAGGAATAAACCCTTCAAATCAGATCACACCCCTGTCAGCAGCTTTTTGAGCGGGAAGATGATAATTCTGCCTCTTCACATGTTCCCTTTGAGTACTTGAACTCTTGTTCCATTGGATTAAGCTTTTGGGGGCTGGGTCATCTGGAGTGTTAATTCTATCCTGGAGAGGTCGAAGAAAAGTGGTACTGGTCTAAAAATACAGCTCTCTGAACTTTTAAACCCTCAACTCTTTTTGATAATGTGGCTTCGCTTTCTTAATCCTGAACCTGATTTCTTTTTGTAAAAAACAATCCATTTATTCTTTGCTATCAGTAGAGTAAATTCAAAGAGAAAAGAGATGGGTATAGGGCTCAGGATGCTTTATGCAGAGAAGGAGGTGGAAGAGTCAGCATAAGGACGCTGTATGATCGCAGCAGAGTGAGCTATCTGCTGAGTAAGTTCCAGGCACCGCAGAGCCTCCTCAACAGACTCTGAGAGTGACAAGCCCGGGTTTCTTCCGTGACATTATTCCAATTAGCTGATGTAAATGGGCACACAGTTAAGATTGAGCTCACATACAGTTTTCAAAGGCAAGGCTGCCCCTACGAACGAGACTAGAGCTCATTCTCTGTGTTGTTAAGAGGCAGCCGTGGGGGAAGATGCCCAGGCTGTGTTTGAGGCCCCCTTCCATATATTTTATGGGTTTGGGAGAGGACTCAGTTTTTGATGAAGACGAAGTCTGTTCATTACACTATCGGGGAAATGCCTGGGGTCAGTTACCCTCTTGAGTTACAGAGGTGTGGGACCCTACGTTCACGCTAGGCTCAGGGGAAGCTCCATTCTCATTACAGTGACCTAGACGTGGCAGGGAGAGAGGGCACCTGGTCCGCAGCGGCTCACCGCAGGCCTGAGCCCAGGACGCAGGCTGTGCCGTGCCCTTCTCGGTCAACAGCCCACATGTTCTCTTACCCAATTCTCATCCCCCGTGATGGGAAAGCATCAATACAGAGACCTTAGCCCAGATGCAAACATTAAAAGATTGACTAATTATGCACTGTCCAGGCAGGGAACTGGCAAGCCGGGCAGCGCTTATGAGATAAACCGCGGACGCCAGCCCCACGCGAGCTGAACGCAGTCTCCCGAGGCAGCAGTAAAAGCACATTAGCCGGGGAACCTGTTCCACCGTGAAAACAAAAGCTGTGTCTCTCCAATAAGGAGAGAACTGTTCCCTTAAAACACCAAAAGAAAAACAAACAAGCCCCTAAAATATGTTTTCTGTCAGCCTTTGGTATTTAAAAATGTGGGCTTCCTTTGGGGCGCAGTCTGATGCTTGTTCTCCATTGATTTCAGCTCCCATTTTCTCCAGCAATCATTCAAGCCGAAGTGGAACAGCTGCTGGGGCCGGGCCACCCCCACATCCTGTCAGTCACCCTTCTCCGGGACATAATGTACAGGGGAGCCCCCACAACCCCTCCTCCCAGTTACCTCCACTCACAGCTGTGGACGCGGGAGCTGAGAGGTAAGGCCATCTGTCTCTCTCTCCTAATAGGTGTTGCCGCCAAGCCTCCCTACACAGAGAAGTGATTTGACAGTTGCTGAATTTTATTAATAATCCGCTGGTGGGTTGAGTTACCCAAAGGTGACATTTTAAAAGTACATACACAAAGCACGTGGATCAAATATCTCATTATCTGTTTTATTTTACCATAGGAAAGAAATTAAAAGGTATATTGGCAATAACTGAAGTATCTGCTGGAAATTTCATCAGAATTTCCCAGTCTTTCTCACTTTTCCTCAGTTTGTTTCAGGGACTCAATTTTAAGGTAATGTGTGTGCGGGTGAAACGCTTTCCCAATGTAAGGCACGCCCCATCATGGAGGCCGCTAATGTTAGTTGGGAGCCCAGGATTTTGCCTGGCCGGCTAGAAAGGGGCCGTTCATGGAATCTTCTAGGTTGTTATCACCCTCATCAAGAGTTCCTAGGGGAAATTTTTTTTTATAAGACTCTGGTCTTCATGATATTTTCACTTCTGAATGCTCCATTGGCCCCAGAGGCCTTTCAAAGCCTTTCTCGTTCTTACTTCTGCTCCTCAGTCCATCTTGCATGTATTTCTGTGGCCCACAAAACCAAGACAGTCCCATCTCCTGCCCCTTTCCAGAGCAGGTTCCAGTGAACTCTGCTTGCCTGATGGCAAGTGTCTGACAGCATCACACAGGCCACTTTTGGAAGGAAGTTTGGCACGCAGTCCCTCTCCTGGACCGCCCGGCCCCCAGGACCTGGACAGCATGCCCACACCTCTTGTCACTCCATCTCCACTTGTCATCTGGCTTGAGTCGACCTACCTAGGGGTTTCTCCAGACACACACAGGGAAAAAATTTCTTGTGGGGACCGGGAGTAGTAGGCATTTGGTGGACAAATAATGGGTTTTCTAGGCAGCAAGAATAGACGTTTTGAATCTTGGATTTCATCAGCCATCTATGGGTTTCATCATTATAGCTCTGGTCTATGAGGTATTTTTGTTTATTTTTGTTTTGTTTGTTTTTAACATGTGTTTTTAAGTCTGATAAACCAAATGTTTTAAACTTGTTTTTCCTACCCCTTCCCCTATTTATTAAGACATTTGCTCACTTAATAAACATCTGTTGAGTGTCTGTCAGACACTGTGCTGGGTGATGGGGATACAGCATTTATTAAAACATGGCGCAGCCCTTACAGGATTTAATGGTGAGGGCGGACATATACCCAAAGTATAGGAATGCTGTTGAATAAATGATATGAGAGAGAAGCCACAGGACCTCAAAGAGGACACCCTAACTCTGCCTGGGGGAGACTGGGAAAGAAAGACACAGTGATGTAGGCATTGAAGGGGGACTGAGGCCTTTCCAGATGCGCAGATGGGGAGCAGCACTCCAAGCAGCAAGAAGAACACGTGCAAGACGTGAGGAGGGAAAAGGCACACTTGGAGGGAGCTCTCAGCAGCTCAGGATGGCAACATCCAGGGTGTACATGGCGGGTGGGTCACATTGGCTCATCTGAAATCATGTGTTTTATGGTAAAGATTTGCCCCTTATCCTACTGGAAGCAAAGAATCACTCTAGGCTCTTTATTAGTAGAGAGACCCCACCAGATGCACAGTATAGGGAAAGAACTTGGGTGACCAGATGGTAGATTAACTGGAGCTGGAAGCAGGGACTAGAGGTAGGGAGGACAAGTAGAAGGCTACTGCAGAAGCCCTGGTGAGCAAGGAGAGGACTTGAGCAAAGGAGTAGGGATGGATAATCCACTCAAGAGCTACACTGAGAAGGCAGAATCGCTAGTTATTGGAATATATGTGGAGTAAAGAGGAGGAGCAAAAGCATTCCTGAGGTCCACCCCTAGATACCAAGACAGAATGTTGTGCCATTAATGAAATTGCAAACAAAGGAAGAGTGTGGTAGCATTGGGGATGATGTTGTGTGGAGGGTTAATGGGGGGAGAAGTTACTAAAATAATAAATGGAGTTTAGGGGTTGAAGTTTGAGACGATTGTGAAAGATCCTGGTGGAATGTCTGGTGGGCAATTAGAAATATGGATCAGAAGACACCAGACTTATTTGCACAGTTCCGTGTGCATGGTGAAGTGTAAACAAATTACTAGCCTTCTCCCACAGAATCTGTCAGCAAAGCAGTAAGAATGATAACCATCCATTAAATGCACAGACTCTGGAGACAGGAAATCTTTTCAGTTATCTGATGCATTCCTATAAGTGGAGACACACTTATTCCTTTTAGCACTCTATTTAGTTTCCAGTTAGGCTTTAAATAATATTATCCCTGGGTTTTTCATCATTTCTGCTTGGCTGAGAATTATACTCCAGCTTCAGAAACGATCAATTGGAACCTCCCCTTCTTCATTTCATCTCCTTATCGATAGTCAAAATGACTTTTCACAAGAATATAAGAGAAAAGCAATTAATGTGTCTTCTTTTTGTACACAGCTTTTAACAAAATAAATGTAGAAAAAGATATATATATATTTTTTTTAGTTAAAAAGAAAAAAAAAATCTGACCTTTGAATCTCAGCTTCAGGACTTGCTAACTGACTGTGGCAGGTTTCTTAGCTGTTCCTGCTGCCTGGGTTTTAATGCATTTTGTTTCAGTTCATTTTTTGTTTGTTTTCAGTCCCCTCTTTTGAAAGTTTTTAAATCTGTATAAAAATTGCAAGAATAGTATAAGCACCCATATAGCCTGCACCCATATTCTCCCATTGTTAATATTTTAGCACTTTTTCTTTATCTCTCAAGAGAGAGAGGAGGGTGGAGGAGGGAGAAAAAGATCCCCTATTTGTTTCCTTACTAGCATGTTGTTTTTTTAACCATTTGAGAGATAGTGCAGGCATCCTGGAGTTTTACCCTGTTTACTTCAGAAGGACATTCTCCCATATAATCACCATGTAACTATCCTAATTATCACAGGCAGGAGACTTAACACTGATATAGTACTATTGTCTAATATATATTCAATATTCAAATTCCACAAATTGTGTGAATAATATCCTTTTTATTTGTTTTTTTTTTCTTTTTTATGATCCAGGATCTAATAAAGATCACACAATGCTTTTAATTGTCATTGCTTTTTAGACTCCTTGAATCTAATGAAGTTCCCCAGCTCTATTATTATTATTATTATTATTATTATTATTACTGTTATTTGTTATTATTATCTTTAATGGCTTTCACAGTTTTTGAAGAACTTTGGGATATTTATTTTGCAGAATGTTCCTCAGCTTGGATTTGTCTGATAGTTTCCTCATAAACTGATTCAGGGTAAACATTTCTGTCAGGAACACCACATAAGTGATGTGGCCTTCCTTAGCTTTTGGAACCTTAGTTAACATCTCCTCAGTATTGGGGAGGATTCGGTGAAACAGAACAGGGAAAGCACCTAGTACGGTGAATGGCATAAAGTCAGCATTCGATAGCTGCTCGTACCAGTGTGAAGGCAGGCAGCTTTGGCATGCCTGAGACATCAGATTTGGAAGCCAGAGGAAGTTGTTATATGTTTGCAGAGGTTAATAATGTAAATTATTGTGAATGGGAAAACGGAGAAGCAGGGGGAAGAGAAGGTGCTTTATAAGGATGGATGTATGAGAAGTGGATGTTTTCGCTGTTGTGGTGCTGTCTCACTGCTGGGCTCTCCCACAGGATGTGTGCCTCCGTCCTGTGCCAGCCCAGCTGGAGCGGGCAGGTGTGTGGCAGGTTATCTCTTCTGATCAGGTCTGGAGAGGAAGATGACATGAAACAACCCCGGATTAGTCATCGTGCTCGCATTAGTGTCCAGTATGAAAACATGAAGAGGAAATGTGCTGACCTTCCCCTTTGGGTTTATGTATCTTTGCCTCTGTTTGGCTGGGAAATCCCCCAGTAAAAACTCTAGCAGTTTTCTTAAAGGAAATAGGTTTATCACACTTTGCGACTTTTAGTGGGAAACTGGCATTTTTTCCTGCTTTGTGGGCATTGATTCATCCTTTATTTAGCTTTAACTTGTTAATAAAGTGGGCTGAGTCACGGTCAGAAGTCATGAAAGTCCACCACATCTCTCCAGTTAGCAACAGGTTCTTTGATCTTTACCATCATACAATAAAATAAATGCATGTTCTCTCAATTTGATGAGGTTCCATTTTTATTTTGAAATATTATCTGAATGACCCGTTGTTTCAGTGATTTAAGCCGTACAGTGCCACATCACCTAATGTTGATTTAAACTTATTATGGGAAGTAGTGTTTGACTATGTCATGTTGAGCAAGCCAGTGGTACTTGATGTTTATAGCAGTGGTTTTCATGAGAGGAACCTAGCATCTTTGCCAATGTTAATTCATTGGGTTTCATAGTATGTCTGTTAGACCAGAGAAAACAAAAATATTGATGGGAGTCCCTTTTTGAGATGGGGAAGTCTTGCTGTCCCAAGAACAAGCCAGCTGGGTTTGTGCCACTCATCCTCCCCGAGAGAGTGTCAACTGCCTCTCCCTCTCCTGAAGGAGGCCACAAGCTCTGCGCTCACTGTAGTGCAAATAATAGACACTTAAAGGGACTTTTGGATGGACCACAGCAGAGCAGCTTATAAAGGCCTTCCTGTGACTCCCCCTCTGAGCCGGAGAAGACAGAAAAGAAAAGGATGTGGTCTCCTTGAGAAGTATACAGTCTAGTACATGAACCAACAGCAGAAGTCATTAGGGATAATTGTTTTTGAGGAAGTAGTGAAGGCCCTAGAACCAAATAAGGAATGCCAGTTTCTTGAGTCCCTACTGAGTACTGGGAAGCTTTATTGCTTTTCATTCATAACATGTTATTTCAGATGCAGCATTAAGAATTTGAGGCACTTTGATATGTGTGCAGTCTTACTGTGCCTTTCCATAACCAGGGCTGACCGTCACAGGTATCATTTTTAAATTTGACATTGGGAATAGAGCATTGCTTGCTAGGATGCTAGGGGTCAAAGACAGCAGTCATTTTCTATATGACATCTTTGCAATTCTGGGAGATTCTTCAGCTCTAATCAAACCAGCATATTCACTGACCTCTGCCTTAATTTGCTTGTTTCTGCATCTTAACTTGTACCCTTTCTCTACCTTAATTCTTCTTGTCCTGTCCTTGACTGAATTTTACCCAGCCCTCGGGGCTTCAGCTTAGTTCTCAACCTGCAGCTCAGAGACTAGTCCCCCTGTTGAATCGCTTCATTCTTATTATCTGTTTCATATATTTGATGTTTACCAGATGCCACCTTTCTAGCTGGATTATTAAGCTCTTTGAGGGCAGGAACCTTATGTTTCTTCATAGACCCCAGCATGCATTGAGGTGGGTTTTACAGTGGAGGGTACTAAGGAAGGTTTGACAAGGGAAATAGACCAGTGAGCAGAATGCTTGGGAAACAAGAGGTCATTGCCAACTCCTCCTTTAGGATTACAAACAAACCTAAAGAAACAACAAGGTACACACATGGTTGTACTGGGGATTATAATCAACAAAACTTAAAACAATCTAGTTCAATTAATACTAACTTAATTTCAATATT
>PVKH010004096.1:0-23879 GCA_004027955.1 Chaetophractus vellerosus
GGGGCCTCCCATGTGGTGAACTGGCACCCTATCCACTGGGCTACAGCCGGCCCCCTCAAGGTCTTAATTATTTGAATTTTGTATTTTTAATTTGTTATTTTTGAGTAATGTGCTGTTTCAGAATTTGGCCCAATAGTTCCCATTCTTACACTCATTCACTCATATAACTAAGGTATTTTGAATACTTATGTTCCAGGCACTGTCCTAAATATAATAATTAACAAGACAGACATGGTCCCTCCCTCTTAAGGCTTTCAGCTAAAAAAGGAGAATTACTGCAAATGAAAAATGGTAGATAACAATAAACTCTCTTGAAGCCAACACAGTTGTCACACAGTGCAAATGATGAAGATGGAACAGTGTGAAGACTAAAAGCATTTTCTGCTCTAAGATTCTCGAGGCTAGTGTAAAAGCATAATGCTGGATCCCCTAAGTCCAAATACGGACACCAGTATTTCAAGAGCTTGATGATTGGATCGCTTCACTAAAAGTACTAATTCAAGTGCCAAAACTGATAAAAGCCAAAGTTCTGGTTTAAATTTCCTGACCTAAAATGAGGAATTAGGCTTGAATTTTCTGACCAAATTTTGGATACAAAACCAAAGAGTTTGTGCATAAATGAGATAAGCTAAGACAGAGGTGTAGTAGAGACCATTGTAAACATTGGATTAGATATTAACGTAGAAAACCTAATATACTGGATGAGTAAATTGTTTAAATGTTATCAATGAATAAAAATATCTACACTATGAAAAACCATGCCCCGTTGCATATAAGGATAAATGGACTAATTCCTTCCATCTTGAGGTATGAACATTGCATGACTGACCCTTTTAAAATAAGAAATCATGCCTTACATAATTGAAACTTGATCGTTTTTTTTCCCTACTCAGGCGCTTTACCTACTTACAGATGTCCTTCATAGCAATAATATTTATATTAGTTAGGTCTACACCATGGCTTTTAAATGAATTTTCTTTTCACTGTGGGAGTTATCCATGTTGGTTTTTCTGAGAAACTCCCTAGTTTAAAGGTCATGGAGACAAAAAAATACTAAAGCAAAATAAAAATATCGGATGGTTTTCTGTGTTATTATAATTATTCTTATCTTGGGTCAAGTGACAGTATAAGAAAATATTTATCAATTCATCTTTCTCAGAGTTAAAGATAATAATGACAACAACCGACATTTATTGCATGCTAGGCATGTGCCCACACCATTCTATAAGCTTTGTGTGCATTGTCATTTTAATCCTCCTAACCGTCTATAATGAAGGCAATCATATAATCTCCATTTTACAGGGGGGTAATCCGAGACAAAGAAAGGTTAAATAACTTCCCCAAGGACATTGACTAATAGGGAGCAAAGCTACTATATAAAATCAGGTAATCAGGTAAATCAGACTTTTTGCTCTTTCTTCCTTTTCTAGTAAACTTTGTATTGAATTGTAATATGGAAAAAAAGCACACACACCATAAGTTCTCAGCTCAATGAATCTTTTTTTATTATTATTACATATCCCCGCCCCCCTTTCTGCTTGTTCTTGCTGTGTTCATTTTTGCCGAGTCAGCTCACCACACGGCGGCCTGCCTGCTCACAGCGGCTTGCCCTGCCCACGGGGACTTGCCCTGCCAGTGGCGGCTTGCCTTATCAAGGCGGTCTGCCCGCTTGAGGAGACCCCGGGAACCAAACCCAGGGCCTCCTATGTGGTAAACTGGCGCCCTACCAATTGGGCTACAGCCGGCCGCTGCTCAATGAATCTTGACAAAGTAAACAACTTGGGCAATACCCCTCAGATCAAGAAATTGTTTCATAGAAACAGAAGCCCCCAGAAGCCCCTCTGTACTCCTGCCAGTTATTAATCCCTCTCAGAAGTAATCATGATGCTGATTCCTGAAACCATAGATTAGTTTTTCTTCCTTATGAATTTATGTAAATGGAATCATATAGCATTTTCTCTCTTGGGTCTGGCTGCTTTCACTCAACATTATGATTATAAAAGGTATCTATATCATTGTGTATAGAAATTGTTCTTTTATTTTTATTGTAGTATAATATTCTAACAAATTCCTTCACCACAATTTATTTATCCATTCTATGGTTGAGGAAAATTTGAACAGTTTCTAGTTTGGGAATATTGAAAATAATGCTACTGTGAAGATTCTTATTCTTATATTTTGATGCACATATGTATAGTATTTGTTGGGTATATCACACACACACACAGACACACACACACACAGAATACACACAGAAGTACAATTGCTGGATTATAGAGTATGACCAGAGAGTATATGTATGTTCAACTTTATTAGAAAACATAAAACAATTTTCAGGGTATTTATACCAATTTACACTCTCACCAGCAGTGTATGAGAACTCCACTTATTCCAGATCCTTGTCAACACTCAGTACTGCCTGGCTTGTTATTTATGGCTATTCAGCTGGAACTGTAATGGTATCTCATTGTAGCTTTAATTTGCATTTCTCTAATAATTAACAGCATTGAGCAAATCATTGAATACCTGTTCAAAACTTTTGCCCATTTTTCTATTGGGTTGTTCACCTTTTGCCTATTGAACTTTTTTTTTAAACATTTATTTTATTTACTTATTTCCTGACTCTCCTCCCCCCATTGTTTGCACCCACTGTCTGCTCTCTATGTCCATTTGCCATGTGCTCTTTGTGTCTGCTCATATTGACTTTTTAATATAGGTATTATTTATTGGTTAAAAACATGGAAAGCTTCACAAATTTTGTGTGTCATCCTTCTGCAGGGGCCATGCTAAGCTTCTTTGTATTGTTCCAATTTTAGTATATGTGCCGCCAAAGCAAGCACTTGCCTATTACTTTTAAAAGTCTTTTTATATTCTGAATATTAGTCTTTCTTATAAGTATGTATTGCAATTATCATTTATTACTCTATTTTGCCTTTTCACTCTTGGAATGGTATCTTGATGTACAGAAGTGCTTGTATTCTTAACCACCATGCTATCCTGCTTTTATCCAGGAAAAGGACAGTAATTTTTAGAGTCATCCTTACAAAACATATCTTTAATTGACACATAAACTTGTGTTTCTCCAGTATGGTCTAATAAACCATGTAGATTGTGTATAATTGAACAGATTGTCTTAATAACCAAACTGTATGTTATGTCACTTGGAATGTCTATGGGCAATTCTGTGCTTTGGTTTGTTGTTGTTGGCGGTTTTTCTTTTGGTCATAAAGACACAATCATAATTTCACCTAGGAAAACCTTTCCTCAAAAATCACACTATTCCAATGACCTCTTTGTAAAGACAAAATAGAAATAAAAAGTGGAAAATTAAAAAAATTAAATTGCTTTTCAAATAGGTTCCACCATGATTTTTTAGGGGGAGAGGGGGTAGATAACAAAATTGAGCAGTTTTCCATATCAACCTGCTGACAATGGCCTCCTTAAATGGGAGAATTGATCTGGCTAATTATGTTCTCAGGTTATTCAGTTGACTTGTTCCTGATGTGATTCCCCTAGAAATGGCTTAGGTTTATTAATTTGTTTGTGTTTAAGCAGTAAAGTTTACATATTGATCATGTTTGATTATTTTTTTTTAACTTTTAGTTTTACTCCTCTGGGTATTTTGTTTGTTTCCTAAAGCTTCTAAAAGAGGTGGGGTTTTTCAGTTGATTCATTTGACAATATAGATGGTAACAAATAAAAATTTATTTCTACAAGAATGATTTGTTAAAGGAGGTAGCTTTTTTTTTAAGATTTATTTTTATTTATTTATATATCTCCCCCTTGCTGCTTGTGTGTGCTGTGTTCATTTGCTTCGCGTTTTTCTGTCTGCTTGTCTCCCCCTGCTGCAGCATCCCGCTGAGTCAGCTCACCGCGCAGTGGTCTGCCTGCTCGCGGCGGCTTGCCTTCTCCAGGAGACCCCGGGAACCAAACCTGGGGCCTCCCATGTGGTAAACCAGAGCCCTACCAATTGAGCCACAGCTGGTTCCCCAGCTTTTTTTAGATATTGAAAATAATTGCTTATTTGCAAAACGTAGTGTCTTCCTTATTTTTCTGATTCAATGGGCCCCATCTTTTTATCTAGAATGGCTTTATACAGTGCAACCCCTTTGCTAATTTTCTGCTTGTACTTGTGAAGCAAATGCTGCCTCTCATAATAGACTCAGAAATCTCAATGGCTTAATACAAAGGATATTTATGGTAGCACTTTCATGTGTATGGAGTTTTTGTCCCACAGAGTCCCGCAAGAACTTATGCTGATAAATGCGCAGAGTCTTCAGCACATGGCATCTCAGGGTGCCCAAATCTCGTCAGCAGGTAGGATACAGAAAGAGTGGAGGGTCTAGTGGGAGATTTCATGGGCCAGATCCAGGAGTGATGTAAATCACGCTCACGCACATTCTTTTAGTGCGAACTCAGTTTCATACCTCCCTCTAGAAGCCAAGGGGACCGGGAAATGTTGTCCCTGTGATAATCCTATATCATGAAAAGGGAGTCTGAGCATTGAATGGACAGCCAGTTACCTCTGCCTCACTGCCATTCACAATCTGCACAGTTACCAGGCTGGACTCAGAGGGCTGTGACTTTAAGGCAGGAGGGGGAATTCTTTTGGAGCTGGAGCTCTTCCCATTCAAAAAGGTTCACAGTCATATATACCCTGGGTTTGAACCCTAAGCATGGCCTGTTTTTTTTTTTGTTTTTTTTTCCTATCAGCTTTTTATTTGCCCACAAATTCTACCTCCTGCATCTACCTAGTCAGGGATTTCCTGCTTATCATTTCCTCCAGGAATAGACCCTGGTCGTGACCTTCTTGTCACTCCATTCCAGGCCAGGTTTACATCTTCATCTCTCTTCCAGCTTTCTGATTTACCTCCTTCTTGGTTCCCCCGAACCTCAAAAATCTCCATAAAAAATCTTGCCGTGTAGTCCATATAGTGCAATATGCTTCACTAAAGCCATTACATTTCTCTTTTGCTAGTCTACTACCTCATTTTATTTTCTACTTTTTTATTCATCTTTCAGAAAGCAGTTTAGAAAAGCAGAATTCTTTTTTAGCGGCTAATGAGTGCTTAGCACTTTAGATATAAACTGTTCCCTGTGTCTCAGCTTACCATAGACATTGGCTTTGGTAATATTTTTCAAGAGCTGATTCTTAAACCAACATTATAGAACAATCTCTAATTTTACATTACCTTTCATAAAAGTTCTTATATTTAACTGAGATAATAAGAGTCTAAAATAATTCTAAGGAGTGCCTTATGCTTCACCAGTTAGATTTACCTTTATCTCTGCCCTCATGTCTTTCTAACCCATCTAAATACATCCATTTGGTGCTCGTACTTGCAGGCCTTGGATTTTTCACTTCTTGAGACTAACTTCTGCCTCAGCAAAAAACATATAAAGTATGACTCTAAAGCAGAGGTTGACAAACTACAGGCCATAGGCCAAATCTAGCCCGCTGCCTGTTTTGTAAATAAGGTTTTATTGGAACACAGCCATGCCCATTAATTTACAGATTATTTATGACTGCTTTCACACCACAGCGACAGAGTTGAGGGGTTGCAACAAAGACCACGTCTCAAAGCTTAAAATATTTACTACTGGACCCTTACAGAAAAAGTTTGTTGACTCCTGCTCTAAAGTAAAGAGGAAGCTCCCTACCAAAGTGATCTCTGAGCAGGATTCTGAAGAATTAAGTAACATTTTACAGACAGGGGTTAAGGAGGGTACAGGGAGAATATTCTTGTTCAACAGAAGAGATGTCTGAAACATAATGATATGTGTGAGAACAATGGTCAGCTTTGTTTTGCAAGAGCATAAAACCCAAGAGGAAGATTCACGGGAGATGAGCAGCCGAGGCAGACAGGGAGGTGCCAGACCCAAAGAGCCTTACCTATCACCACCAGCCCCCTGAATAGTATTTCTCAAACCTTTTCCCATCAATGTTAATGGATTTTAAGGAAGGAAAAGAGAGAGAGAGAAGGTGTTCCATGGTTTAAAATGTTTGGAAAATATAGGGTTAATCAACATCCAACAGGTTGTTGCAGGACTTCTCAGAGACTTTAAAATGCTTCTCTCCTTTGGAAATCTCTAAGAAAAGGGAATATAACCTGTAGGACTCACAACTTATTTGACTACAGACCATTTTTGAGCTAATTACTTCACGGAAGTAGTATTCTCTGAAACACTTGGGGGAATCCTGCTTAAACAATAGGCAGCCAGTGGAATGATTTAGGCAGAGGGGGGATGTGACCAGACTTGTGTTTTAGGAGAGTTGCTTTGGCAGCTGTGTGAAGAATGGGCTGTCAAGAAGGAAGGCCAAATGCAGGGATACAAGATAAGAGCCTGGTGCAATAGTCCAGGTGAGAGGTGATAGGGAATAATGTGTCATTTCCCAACACTTACTTGTGTGGCATGCCTGTTATTAAAAAAAGTAATAGTCTTATCTTGTATAGGTTTCCCGGCTGAGGTGTAAGCTGCCTAAGAATTGAGATCTTCCTGTGGCCAGAACCAGCCCAGGTCTGCGGCTTAGACTGCTTGCTTTGGGTCTCATCCCCAGCCACTCCTGGATCCAGACGTGACACGTGGTTCTGACTTCCAGTTCTCCCAGATCACCTGGTTTCTCACTGCTTGCAGAGTCTTTGATTTGCCCCTTTTTTTCCTACAGCATCTGAACTCCCTGGTGTCCGCCATGCCCGCTGCCTTGCCTTGCCCTCCAATGCCCACGCCCTGTCGGTTGGCCCCACTGCCTGGCTTTTGTCTGCCTCTCTGTCTCCCGGTTTGTTACCCTGCTTGCTGAGAACTCCAACATCATCGAACGCCACTGAGCCACACTGGGGCTCCACCCTGACCGCCCTGACCAGAATACTTCTGAATCTAGCCTGCTCTCCTCTTTCTACCTTCCACACAATGTTTCATCATATGCAAAATTCCAGTTTCTCATCACCTCCTGAGACTTTCTGCCTGGAACCTCTCAGGTGGCCAGAACTGACTGAGACCAAAATTTGACGACAAAGACAAAATCAAACTCCACCTGACACTTTTTTTCCAGGGGCTTTCCAAGATCTCTTTGTACTTCCTCAGGCTTCTTTTGGGTTGAACAATTTAACTTTTCTCCAAGCTTTTGCCCAGGGATAGATTTAGAGATGAACCATCTTGAAGATGACTGTATCCACGCTTCATCCTCCCCTTCTCCTTTGTGAGGAGAGGAAGGATGATTTGTGACATCTTAGGAGCCAGGCCGATGGAACTCCCGATTCTCCCCGCGTTACAGGTATTAGGACTCCCGTTTCATTTCTGTTATGTGGTTCGAAGGTACTGCCATCACAGGGCTATTCAACCTTGTCCAGTTAGCCTTGTTAGCCCACACAGAGCACACGCTGTCCCAGGAGTGTCCAGTTGGGAGAGGCCTGAGAGGTGCTAAGCCAAGAGATTCCAGAGAGAGCAGAGGCAGCTCAATAAGAAGGGGTGTTAAGAGCCTCGGTCAGAAGCAGGCTGGCTCTGAGGAGTGTGGAGTGGTTTGGCTGGAAGGTAAAGAACATTCCTTATCCTGCAGAGCCTACCAGATCCTGCTGTTGAGCTCCACAGAGATGGAGCAGGGTGTTTCTGCCTCACGCCCTTCTCACTACAGTCCCTGGTTGTGGTCTGGTCCTTGGCTGGGCCAAAACAAGTGAACTCTTTTGGTGAGCTGGCAGCCACATGCTATGAGCTGGACTGAACAGTGTATGTCCCTGTTCCCTTGACTAGTTATTTTACAACTAAACAATCGGCATAGTTCTGTGAAAGCCTGACTCCTTTTCTGAGTTCCGAAAAACTATTCATTCAGGAACACATTTTAAGCTTTCTTGTCCTAATGAATGTCAGACACATGCTAGGGAGAAGAAAAAGGATGGCTCTGTAAAGGAGCAGTTACCTTTAAGTGATAAAAGATGTGAATGCACTCTCAAAATACTTGCTCCTAATTATTCCACTTCTAAGAGACTTATTTGACTGCTAAGACCTGAGCCAGCTCTAGAAACTTCTGAAGCTTCATGTTTCCATCTGGACTGGAGGATGCTAAGCTTACAGAATTCCTAGCCAACTCAGAGACTTTTCTTTAGAATTGAGATTTGGGGAAAGCATTGTTTCCCCTATAGACTTATGTTTCAGAAAAGCAACAATCAGTGTCAGGTCATTCTTTTCATGGAGTGTGGTCTTCTGTTTATTTTATGTTTTTAAAACTTCAGGTAAGAAGAGTAGGCTAATCTCTAAAAAGGAAATCACAGTTGATAGAAACCACGTTGAAGGGAAGGGCTTCTCTGCTCCTTTGAATTGCTCTGACAGATTTCACTTACCAGTCTTGTATATCTGAAATAAGCATATGTACAGCGATGCAAATACATCTCCCTATTTAAAGTTCTGCCAAAACTGGAAATGACGTCGTCTTCATCAAAAGTCTTTCATCTAAAAATTCATTATATTGTAGAAGAGTTGAATCAAATCAAACTCATCTTTTTTGAGTTTCGAACATTTGGAGATGGCTTTTTTAAGTTTGAAGTTATTGTACCAAGCAGGGTAGGAATCAGAATTTCAAAGGTCAAGTTTAAAAAATACTATGGGGGCCGGCTGGATAGCCCAGTGGATAGGGCGCTGGCATACCACATGGGACACCCCAGGTTCGGTTCCCGGGGACCTCTCCTAGCGGGCAGACCGCCTTGAGAATGGCAAGCTGCCATGGGCGGCCCAGAGCCGCCATGGGCAGGGCAAAAAGCTGCCACGGACAGGCAAAAAGCCGCCACGGGCAGGGCAGGTCGCCCCGAATGGAGCGCAGCCAGCCACCCGCGAACTGAAAGCCGGCCGTGAATAGAAGCAGAAGCCGCCCACAAGCGGGGAAAGCCGCGCCTGCGCAGTGACCAGTCTCGGCGCGCTGCCGCAGCGGGGGAGAGGGGAAATATGTAATAAAATAAATAAATCTTTTAAAAAAATAAAATAAAAAATACTATGAAACCTAACTATATTTGAGTTCTCTAAACTTTCCTTCAAATGAGACATGCAGGCATTTTGGCAGATCCCAGGATATTTGCATGTATCTGGCCAAAATAACAATTATTATTTAGAAAAAGAAAGAAACTGGAGAAAATGGGTCAGACAGCTGGAAAAGGAATTTCAAATAACATGGTTGGTTCTCCATGTCCCAAGTATCTTCCCTGAACAATGGAAATAATGGAAAATCAGGGAGGAAAATAGCAAGGGGATTCAGAGTGATGATCAATAATCCTCCAGAAAGTAAAGAATCCAGATATTATTCCTTTTCCCTCCCACATTCTTTCCCAGGGTTTGTAATTGGATAAAGGGAGGATATCTCTTAACATTTCAAACTTTCCTCGGGACATATGAAGCCATTGGGGTTGGAACCCTGCAGACTCCTGCCATCAAACAAATACTTCTTACTTGACTGGTCTTCTATAAAAAATGACATTTACCCCCCACCCTCTCCCTGTACCTATATTCCAAGCCACTGACGCTTCTTTTCCCCTTTCCAACATGCATGCTTATTTATAGGGTTTACAGCCGCGGGAGACTTCCAATTGTGTTAGTATTCATCCTTCTTACCTGTCCTGAAAAAAACGTCTTTACCAATAAAGTGGGTGCTAAGCTTTATTTTTTCTTTGCCTTTATAGATCTCCTTGTTTCTAGACTTAAGATACTGTGATCACTTGCTGATCTTATTTGATGTTTTACTGAAAATTTTCAGTAAACACTGGACAATTACAATGACATTTATCACATGGAAAATATGATGTGCCTCTGCTGCCTCCTTGATTTAATTTGATGTGATCAGTGGATGGGTGCATGCTACATGGCATGGTTTGATGTACTAGACTAGAAAAGCAATAAATAATGGAATTAGAGAAAAACATTGGGCCTATTTGTCATTTCAGTCTCCCTCTGGATACTCAAAAACCTCTGTGGATTAAGAAAATAGTTACTTTTGTACCTGTCCACTGAAATCTAGCAGTATCTTTCAGTGGATCTTGATAATACAAGTGCAAAGCTTGCCTTAGAGTGTTTCATCCATATTATTAATTTTAAATGATTCCAGATTGAACAGAACAGTCACCCATGCCATTTTTTTCCTAAGGCAAAAATTTATATACTTCTTTCCTTTCCTCTTTTTTCCCCACATGTACCTATAGAAACTCAATCAAGTTCAGATTTCCTTTACAGATCAAAGTGGGTATTCCCTGAAGGCTGGGCAAATAAGAGACTGGACAGAATCTCCAGGACTGGCTTGTCACAGCTGCCCTCTATTTCTCCTTGTCCAAAAAGATTTTTTTAAAAGTAAGAAAGTCCAGATCAGCAATGCCCTATTAGTTCCTGGAAAAAGCTGGCACCACACATGGAAGATGAATAATTAAAATGTCTAACTTACATAGAGCCACATTGTACATTACAAGTATTATCAGAAAATCATCACCCAAATAATACATGGATGGATAGGTAGGTGTGTATGTGCAAGTGTGTTCAGATAGCATCACAAAAAAGTTCCTAAAAAGGAGACAAATTATAACAATATACTGGAACTCCCAGAATTCTCAAATAGGTCCAAAAGTAAGAACTATGGCCACTTAGAGTGCACAAATACGAAATTTGTTGACCTGCAAAGCTTATTTGAAGGACATTTTAGAAACTGGCCATTGTATAAAAAGAAAATGTGGACGGTACTAATTCTAATAGTTCACAGTGGTATAGCTCTTTTCATGGCTAATGATTTTTTACAAACATTAACTGACTAGTCTTCACAACAATTCTGTAGGGGGCAAAGATTATTAATGGTTTCACTTTACCGATGGGTTATCTGAGTCAAGGAGAGATAAAGTGACATGCCGAAGACCACAAGACAAAGTGTCAGAAGGAGGATGAGGAAACACAAGATTTTGATTTTCAATCCTCATTATAAATCACGGAAGCAACATAAAATATATAACAGATTTTTTTTTGACAAATAGGATCTCATGAACCTGAAGCTTCTAATGTGAGCAATTTTGTAATTGCCAATAATAAATGTCTAGTTTACCTAATCACATAATTTATCTCAACTCTCTGATGAAAATAAATCTTCTAGAGAAAAATGTAATTCAAAAATCAGAAATTAATACATGCCTAATGCCAACAATTCTAAGTATGCTGGGTAGGCACAGCCTGCAGCATCCTATGTGATGAGATCCTATTTATAAACCCAGGACATCCAGTTTTCAGGGACGAGATTCTGTCAGGCCATGTCTGATACCAATAACATGAAGTGACCTCAAACTCCCAGCTTCGATCTGGTCCCACAGGCTTTCCTTCATTTAGTGCCCAAAATGGGTCAGTTTCCCCATTTTGCCTAGCAAAGAAGGAAATGAAGCAAATGGAGAAAACTAATTGATGCAGGGTGTGTGGGGGGCAGGGGGAGAGAGACAGAGTTTTGAGGTGATTGTGACTGGATGATATTTTGAAATATTATTCTGCGTCTCTCTCCAAATTTTACTCCAACCCCTATTCCTCATCCCACTCGGACAGCATCAGGCACCAGAGAAAAAAAGATCTAATATTCAGTTTTTGAAGTTTATGTATATATTTTCAAAACATAACTAATCATACACAAAGTTCACTCTGTGCAGGGACCGCTCTAAGTGCTTTATACACATTGACTCCTAATCCCCGTAACGACTCCCTGTGCCTACCTCATGATACTAGGCACTGGTATCATCCCAAGTTTTACAGATAAGGAAACCGAAGTACAAAGAGGTGTCCAGGGTTCACAACTAGAAAGTCCGTCTCCAGAGTCCATCCTCCTAACCTCTACACTATGATGCCTTGAAACTCATGGCAGGGAAGTGTTTGAGAGAAAGGTTTTGGAGAACCAAAAGTCAAAACCCTCAAGCCTCCCACTGCTTCACCCCCTCAGTTGCAGACAGCAGGAGAGTTGGGGCTAGTGGGCCTTTCAGAGCAGAATGGGCAGGAGACAGTTCCACCAAGTTTCCCAGAGCTCCAGCGTAGCACAGAAGGGCAATCAAACACTTCCTGTGCTTCTCTTTCCTCCCACCCCAAGAGGGGTGCAAAAGAACAGTCTAGCAACCTTACACAGAAGCATGGACTGAAAACAGAAGCCTAGGGGAGAACAAGGCCCTCCCAAGGATATCATCAGGGATAGATACGTGCGACTGAAGACCAATAAATGTCAGCATTAACAAATGATCATTTCTGAGGACTGGCTGTCCCTTCAAGGACACCATGGTATGACTCAAAACTCCAGAATTTAGAGGCAACCCCAGAGAGAAGAGGGTGGGAAAAAATTCTGTACTGGCTGAATAAATGATTGGCTGAGGTTACTCTGAGTTGAACTGAAATTAAGGTAAAGAAAATAAAGGCACTTTTTTTTTTTTTAATTTTTTGCACAGCTGATTTTGCAGCCTGAGACTTGTACCTGTTAGGCCATAAAGAAATCAAACTTGTTTACCTTTGCAACCAGTATACTTTCTGTGAAGGTCAAAGGAAAAGCTCCATAAATGTTTTGAGAAATAACATCATTATTGGACTAAGTATATAACTTCCCAAAGGGATTACCTTGTAAGGTAACACTCCTTTCTATAAGTATTCATTCTGCTCTGTTTCTTTAAATCATTAGTCTCATTACTTTAAAGCTGTACTCCTACCGCAGACCTGGTCCTTCAAATGACTGAAAGTAGTTCAGTGATGGTTACTGTTCATTAATTCAGATAAAGTTGCTAGATTTGAGGCAAAGAGGAAAAAGATTTTAGATTTTGTGAAGTCAGGATCTAATTCAGTTTTGAGTTTGGCTACTACTCAAGCCAAAGCTTTGAAGCTTTTTGTCATGGTGAAAGAACAATGTGATGAAGGATCAAAGGATGAAGGGTTCAATGCAAGTAGGAGTTGGCTCATGCATTTTAAAGGTGGTGATGCCTTATATAACATCAGGGCGCAAGATGAATCTGCAAGTGCTGAGGTGGCAGTTCCAGGGAACAGAAAGACTTGCTGTTTTGAAGGCAGTTAGATGAGTGACACTTTGTGCCCTGAAAACCATGCTAGTCATCAGGTCATTTGTGATAGGAATAAGATAGAAACAAACTGATATTGATGAATCAATTTCTTAAAAAAGTCACCAAACAATCCTGGGTCTCTCCAAAATATCCTCAAAGTTACTTAAGATAATCTTCACAAGGTAGAGTTTTTCAAATCCTTAGCTCTGATTAGGTGTTTTCTTAACTGATTTGGTAAAGGTGGTATAATGAAGAAGCTTTAACCGAGGTCGTTTCTGTGAGAAGCTGGGTGTTACATCCCAAACCACCATAACACTTCTGTACTATTGTTTCAATATAGAAGGAAATTAGATTTGATTTAAATCATTTTTCCTAACACACTTTTAGCAGAAATTCAACTCTTATAAATTTAAAGACTTATTCTTATAAATGTAAATGTATGCTAGAACTAGCATACTAAAGCACAAAGTATCCATCTTTTAGAAATATACATTTTCAGGAAAACAGGGATTGTAAATTAATCGTTAAAACAGATGTTGTAATTATAAAATATAATCATCAGTATTTAAAATTCTGGAAATTTAGGGGCCGGCTGTAGCCCAGTGGATAGGGTGCCGGTATACCACATGGGAGGCCCCAGGGACCTCTCCAAGCGGGCAGACCGCCTTGAGGGGGCAAGCTGCCATGGGTGGGGCAAAGCCGCCATGGGCAGGGCAAAAAAAGCCGCCACGGGCAGGGCAAAGCTGCTACGGGAGGGCAAGTCGCCCACGAACAGAGCCGAGCCGCCTGTGAAAAACGGAGCTGAGCTGCCCGTGAAACCGAACAAAGCTGCCCACAAGCAAGGCAAGCCGCCTACGCGGTGGGCCGACTCAGCGCGTTGCCACAACGGGGGGAGACAAAAAGCAGACATAGAAGAACGCAAAAATGAACACACAGCAAGAGCAAGCAGAAAGGAGGGGATATGTAACAATAAATAAATAAATAAATAAATAAATAAATAAATAAATAAATAAATAAATAAAATTCTGGAAATTTAATGGATTTGCCTTCGAAAAACTTACGGTACTCAATATGTTTTTAAACAGACTTATAAAGGAAATGCCAATATTCCATCTTTAATGCTTTTCCTACCATACTTTTCCTAAACTATCTTTATGCATTATAGAAGGTTTCTCAGCCTTCAATTTGATTTGATTTATATTTGTTGCTTTAAATCAGACCTTTCACATTATTTAAACATGTTTTTTTATTTAATACTCAAAATGATAGAATATATACGTTGAGCCACAGAGACATAATTCATCCTAGTATGAAGCATGCCTTATAACACTTATGTGGCTTATTAAACTTGTCTGATCTGATATGGCATAAATTCTAGCCTTGACATCAAGATGTGTGTTTAAAGCATTTATCATATTTAGGATGCCTCTAAATTACATGAACTATTTCATCTGGAATTGCTAAGAGTCCTATCCTGAAGTTAAAATACACCTAGTATCTACATATTTGTCTTAAATAAGAGTTAGATCCAGACTACCACATCAAATTATCTTAGTGGTCTCCATTCCATCCGTGGTAGACAGTAGTACATAGTAAGGAAAACTACCTCTCATAATTTGGCACTATTTAGAACCAGCAGCCTCTGATCAGAAAGAGCCCCATAACGAGCCCTGGGAGAATGAATGACCTCTTATTAGAAGGAGCACTGTCTCTCTCAGGCAAGGCTGAGGTTGCAAAACATGGGAGGATACGGCTGCAGCTGTTGGCTCCCTTTTCACTTGGGGAAGGTGGAGGTCCCACTGGGGCCAAGCTGCCCACTTATTTAACAAATGAGGAACTGGTCATTAAAGGAGAACAAATTGAAAGAGTTTTTGTCAGTATAACGTAATGAAGTTCATCATTTGGAGGAAGAGTAAATGCCAAACTTCATTTCTATCTAGACACCACAGGGACTAGATCTAGAGGAGAGGGAAAGAAAATGCTGTAGCCCAGGAATGAGCTTGAACTCAGTTTAGTCAGAACATTGATAAACACAGGACTAGTTTATCATTTTACTCCACCTACTCCCACAGAGATTTTGAACATATTTAGAATAAACACATGTATGCTTCATTTTAGTAAAGCAAAGAGCCAGGTAATTGCTGTGGAGGAGTTAAATCTTTTCGCCTGAGATTATTAATCAGAGAAAGTTTACTTTACAGGATAGTAAAGCAAAAAGGTCACGGGCTTTGAGGTCAGCCCAGATCTCAGAAAGGAGACACTGAACCTCAGATTCCTTGTTTGTTACTTGGGACCAACGTTACCCACTTCAGAGAGTTGCTCTGAGCAGGTGTGAGTGGGTGTTAAATGCCTAGCACAGTACCTGACTCGGGGAAAACAATTTAAGTATTAGTTCCATTCTATACATCAGGACTAGAACTCAGGGTATTGGTGAATGTGGACAGAACGACTACTACATCATTATTTTCACTAACCTCCTACTGAAATGTATCATTTCTTAAATAATGCATGTAAGCAAAATTAGCATATACTGTACCTGTGATGTTGACACTAATAGAAATTACAGATATTTTCACACCAGAGTACAGCTACTGTTGGTTATCTCAAACTATTGTTTACACTCATCACTGCATTGCAAAAAGTGTGGTAGTTTTACTAGACCTACTGCTAGATCTTGTTATTTTATGCATTAGTAAAAAAGTAGATTTATTACTCTCATAAAAATTGCTTTTAATATTTTGATAGTCTTATTTAAGTAATTGATTTCCTTTGTAATACTATGCATATTATTTTATTCCTTAAAGCCATGCTTTAAATGAACATGTAAAACTTTTTGGGTAGAGGGGTTTTGCGCTACCCACTGTAGTGGAGGTATCCTCAGCCACCATTATTGGGAACGTGATCAAGTGTGACCATTTTTCAAATGGATCTAATTTGGGCTGTTTTCTGCAAAAACTTATCAGTTTGGACATGCAGTTGATTTTGGTTGACACTCGAGTGCTGCCCATTTGATAGGATTTTTACTTGAAATGCAGAATGGAAATCAGTCCTTACATTTCATCTGCTCTTGATCACACAGGCAAGTAAGAAACAAGGAATTATGTCCAGGTCCCTGAGGTCGTTTTCATATGCACGTGTCCCAAAGATCTTAGAGAGTCATTAGGATTTTATGATACCAAGATATTGACTTTATTTGTGGCAAAGGTACTGTGAAATAAGAAAAGAATCGGTGACTTATAAATCTTGTCTTCCAGCTGTTAAAAATAAAGCTGATTTAACCATCACTAGTTCTAACAAATGCCAAAATATGCCTACTTGCAACAGCTGGAAAATTATACTGTAACTAAAATTATATTTCTTGGCTTCTTATGGAATGTTTTTGCTGTGCAAGCTCAAGGATAGCCTAACCAGTGATTTTTTAAAAATCTATGCCAATAATCCAACCAGAATGGTCACCAGCTTTTATTGTAGGACAAAATACATTTTATAATGCTACTTTGCTTTAGTATACATTGACAGCATATTTCTTATTCTAATATATAGGTGAACCACAGAAAAGATAAAAGAAATCAGCAAGATTATTTATGATGTAATATCTGTAAGTCTGAATGTATTTTTTTCTTGGCTTGGTTTATTTTAAAACAGACTTCTCTTCTTTTACCTCATGTGTAGTCTTACAAATCAATCAAACAGCATCATGTTTGTTAATATTTTCCTTATGGAAGCATGTATTTTTAAAGAAGAGTGTAGGGTTTGACTAATATTGAGTGCAAACTGGTTTTAAATGGTGCCTATTTACCAATATTGTCCTTTAAAGTGATGTTGAGATATATGTGCCATTAACTCTGCACATCTGTAATCACTTTACAAAATATCTGAGGCAGGTAGATTTTTTAAAACCCCAAAGCCCTTCTCTCATTTCCTTTTAAGTGTTACCTTCAATACTTGCTCTGGTTGCAGGAAAGCAGATTCCTGCAAAATGTACTCCTTACTCTGGCTTTTAATGTAACTTTTATTTTTTGACTCAAATTGGCCTACTTTATACATTGAAGCAGAGAAAGGTCTCATTGAATACTTCATTCTAACAGAAGACACTTTGTGTTCAAAGAAACATTCTAATAGTCCAGGTGGAGCTCTCACTTCTGGAATTAGCATAATAAAGTTTGGGCAAAACTTTCCTTTTTGTCTTATTCAAGTATTCTGACCACTGGAGACTGAAAGTTCTATAGGTTCAACTTCTGCAACCATTTGATCTTCATTGTGCCAATAGAAACCAGTTACCATAAATAGTTTATGGAGCCCAATTTCTTCTTTGGGAGAAAGTAATTCATTCGCTCATTCATTCATTCATTCATTCAGCATCAAATAAACATTTACTGCACCTGGATGACCAGATACACTGAATGCAGCTCCACTCATTGGGAAAATTTTCCTTCCCACTGGCTTTCAAGGATATCATTCATTTTTGGTTTGAGTCAATCCATCTCATCTGTAACTCAGCTTTTTTCCTCCTTCTTCAGCTGGTTGTATGGGACTTGCCCACACAGCCATAAGTGTGAGTAGGGGAGGGGAACTGTTGCATCTTTGGTGGGTGACAAGGGAGGCTCATGCAGCTCATCTGGCCAGGCTGTACCATTTCCATCTTAGGATGGGATGCGGCTGCCGGCCCCTCTTACTTCATGACTTGGAGGGTCTGAGAGAACACAGCCAATAATGGGCAGTTCTGGATGCACAGTCAATTGGTGCCCCATGGTCAAATGTTTTGTCTCTGCCAAGGCACAGTAACATACCAGGGACTGTTTACCAAAAGGCATATAATTCTCTGCTACAGACCGCATGGCCTTACCTCAGAATCCCAAGGACCTCATTCAATGTTTGCCCCCTCCAAACATTCAGTGATGCTGGTGCCCCTCTCGCCAGCACATCCTAATATACTTGGTGAATGGTGTGTCCTCTGGGCTTTCTTGTGGAATATAAATCTCTGGTATGTCTTTTGGACTAACATAATATATCCATTTCAGCATGATCACTTCCCCCAGACTCTTTATTCCTTCCTATATATATCATCTGCTGGAGCAACTCAAACTTTTCTATTGGCCACCAGTATTCTCCAAGCTTTACAGCATCAACCATCACTTTCTTCATGCTTCTAAGAATAACTCAGCCAAGTTATTCTTGAATTCAACTATTTTGGGGCTGACAGCCAGAAGAGGAGACAGGACCCTCCAGCAGAGTCACCTGTTTTCTTGCAGGGAAAAGGTCTCTGCCACATCTTCTAGCATAGGAGAAATGCTAGCTCTTACTAGGGAAAAGTAAGGCATCCCTGCTAAGTCAAGAGATCTGTAGTGCCAGCATTCTCAGGGGCATTCATCCAGATGGCCTCATCCTATGTTTTGGGATCTCAAGTTTACCTGACCAGGACATGGACTTTAGTATAACAGACCTGCCTTGTCTGAGCATTCAAACATCTCAGGAAATCTTTTACTCTATTGGATTCCATGTCTGCCATTCAGCTGCGTCACTCTTCCATTGAAAGAGATAAGGACAAAGAGGCCCTCTGGCACTCATACGTAGCTTTTAACCTTGTTAACAGCTCTCAGTCTCTCATTCTTCTGCAGAACATCAAAACAACTGAACAGTAACCAGTCAACCCCACTGCACTTATAGGCAACTCCCAACTTTTTGTCAAATGCCTGAAGCATTGCACCTGCAAGGGTGCTCCCCTTTACCATGACGTTTTCACAGATTACCACCAGTGAAATCTTTAGCAACAAGGCTGCCACCTTGTGCGAGGGACTATCTGTGCCTCCACCTGCCACTAGGATGGCTGTTTTGTTTGTTTGTTTGTCTGGGCTTTTTGCTTACCAAGTGCTGGGTGAGCAGTCCCCAAACCCCATTTTACTGCCTGTTTTCTCAGATGATTCCTGGCACCACTTGTTGGTTTAGACCCCCCATGAAGCAGGCACAAAGACATTATTAGCTGTGCAGGAGATGCCTATAAAGGAAAAGAGAAGGAGCCAGAAAAGGCAGGGAGAGCCACGAACTGTGGTGCCCTGACTCCTGTGAAGGACAGGAAGAAGAAAGGAGGATTGGGGAGGAAACATCTCAGATATCAGTAAAGCCCTAACAAAATTTCAGCCAGGCTGATAAGAATTCTTGAACCAAAGACACCCATTAAAGGAGTAGCATACCTTGGAGGAATGGGCTTGCATTAGTACTGCCACTGCCCTCATTCATTGGCTGGGAACAGTCCTTGGGAAGTGTGGTCTTGGCAGCAATATAGGGGTGGATATTGGAAGGGCAGAAGGGTAGCAATGCTCAATTATGCTCTCTAAAACAGGAGATTTATGTCATACTCAATGCTGTATGATGAAATTGTGCTCTGTTCCTTCAGAGCAGAGAAGTCACTGTCTTCTCCACTAGATTATAAACTCCATGAGAGCACACACAGTTTTTGCTCATCATTTTATTTTCAGCCCCCTGAACAGTGCCTGGTACATAGTGATTCTCAAATATGTGTTTAATGCATGTTGAAGAGATGTGCTATTCCAAAACATACCTTTGTGTCTTTGCTTTTTAGAAAAGGATGAAAACATTCCATTACTCTAAAACAGGGGGTATGGACCATCAACATCTCGGTGCATCTTAGATCTAGGAACCTAAATAGGGAGTGTGCCACCCACAAGCCACTTCCAAGCCAACCACGAAGGTGGGGCTTGTCTTCAGAACCTCCAGTCTATCCCTTCACAAACACCCCAATGGGCATCAGTCTCTTCCTCCTTCTTACATACCCTGACTTTTGTTGCCAGTCAAAATCTGCTCTAGAGAATGGATGTGAAGCTCAGTGCCACTAAATGATTTAAAGCTAAACAGAAATGAAAAATTTAAGCTAATAGAATGAATCCTCTATAATAGAATTTTCTGAGATGGCAAGGGTGTGGGGGTAGAAACAAATACATACTCAGAGCGAGGCAAACCTTGGTATTATACCCTATCACTGCCTATTTTCCCTGTGATAAGGCCCTGCATTCCCAGAGTAGGCTGCTAACTCAGCAGTCTAATCACATTTTCTGGTCTAAGCACAAACTTTCGAAATAGGGAAGGGATCCTGTGGAATATATGCACTAGCAGTAGGAAAAGATCCACATTTTAAAAACACTTAGGAAAATGAAGCAAGACCAAGAGCTATAGGATATCAATCTGAACCTGCTTACAAAACTCAGTTTTAAACAAGTTCCTTGCCTAGATTTCCACAACCTCTGACCAGACCCCAGACGCAACAAACCCACAGAATATGTCATCGATTGCGATGTTCACAATGCAGTGTTTTGAAGTACAAGAAAACAGTATTATCCACGCCTCTATTAGTGCACATAACATGTTGTATTGTAATTGTTTATGGTTCCATTTCTCTTAAAGGCAGAAACTCCTCAAACGCTGGACCTCTGTTTTACTCATATTTCTGCCTCCAGGGTCAAGGCTAGTGTGTGATGAATGAGTGAATGATTGAATGAAAGGATATTACAGAGAGAGAACTCTCAGACTAAGTCTTCACAGTCCAAAATACTACTGTCCAATGATCAGAACTGTGTAAAGAGTCAATCCAGATTCTTCCCTAACCCTGCCAAGCTATATGATTCATCACCATCTCTCCCCTTTGTTTTCTACTTGGCAAGATTGGCGTTGGTGTTAGGTGATACAAACGCAAACAAACAAAACAAAAAACAAAAAACCCAGAAAATTCTAATTACCAGTAAAACTCATCTGCTTATTATGATACTAAGTCTTTTATTAAAACTAGATTTCACTCCACCATGCTCTTGGCTATAAAATAGAGCTCTTTTACTTTCTACCAATTCTATTGGCACTCCTTTTTAATTCAAATACTGCTCTGGGATCAACAATGCAATAAGACATAATTATGTTTTAAGATCCATGAATTGGTTGTGAAAATGCAGGTATTTTCTCTCTAGGTAGTTTGCAACAGGAAATACACTGAGAAGTATATTTTTATCTTAATGTATGGGGATTTACGTAGGAACATACCCCCTTAGAGTTGGAAGCAGTATTTTGTAGAAATGCCGGAACAAATACCACCCATCACCACTTTATTATGTTCACAATGTACTCCATTATCATCAGTATGTGAGTATAAATCCTCCTAAGAAATCTCCCAGTATTAAAAACCATAATTATAACATGTATTTATTCCAAACATATGTACCACCATTTCAAACTACCCACCAGCTGAATATATTTTGCAGCTTTCAAAATTTGACTGGTGCGAAAATGACTTTTATAAATGTGATTTATGGCAATTTAGGTGCCGAAAACCATCGTAATTACAAGTACTGTAAATGTTTTCTCTCTGCTTAAGTAGCCTCGCTGAGGAGGACAGCGTTCATTTCCTGTGGGCTGGGTCTTTTGGCTCCAACCTTCCCCACAACCAACAGGCTGCTCTGTTCCCAGCTCTGTTTCACCAGTAAAAGATTAACAAAAACTTTTCAGCGCTCGGTTTTCTTTTCCCTCTGGAGCTATCCATTTTCCCATCTCCAAAGAGGGCAGCCTCTCCTAACATATGTTGGAAATTGTTGTTCAACTTCAGAGTATACAAACACAAGACTTTCCTCCGTTCCTGGTGCCAGAGCAGACGTTTCAATGGAATATTTCATTATAATGCAGAGCCTATGTGCCAGGAAAGAGGCTTTTCAAAGGCAGTTCATGATCTCCTTTACTATGTGGTTTCTGGGGTTTCTATAAGCACAAGAGACTTGACTTTTGGTATAAAGAGTTTAAACTTTTTAACCTACCTGGATTTGAACAGGATAATAAATTGTCAAGTAATGAGTCTTTGCCAAATGTTAATAATCTTCATGAAAACTAAAACCAGAGAGTCATGGAAAGGCTGTGATACTCTGCACCGTCCTAGCACCTTCCACCTCATTATTTTAAAGCCAGACTCTCTTTCTGAGTGCATCGATGGAGAGTAAAGCCGCAGAGAAGGTCAAGTGACTCACCCAAGGTTACAGGGGGAGTCAGTGGCAAGACAGATGAAAGAACCCAGGATTCCTAATTCCCAGTTCGGTGCTGCAGTTTTAAAAGCCCCCAAACATCACTCTTATAAATTATAATGTCATCAGCACTTTCCTTATTACTCTTTGTTTTCGGTAGTTACAAACTCAGTAGTTTAAAAAATGGCTTGGGGACAAAATTTAGCCAGCAAAATCTCTAGCTTGCAGTCAATTATTTCCAAAAGGCAATTTAAAAATCTGTAGTTCAGCTACTTTGGGTGTATAGCCTTGCCAAAATGCAAAGTTCACTTTCCTTTTGGTATGTCTTTGAATTTAGGGGGAAATTATTCATAGGATGTATAAATGTTGTGCATTAATTACTGAGTTTTAGTTTTATTAACAAACCAGCCAAAAAGGAGAAGCTGAATTTAAAAAAAAACAACTATTGCTACAAGAATAATAGCTTCAGTTTGATTTGTATCAGCTTTACTCCTAAATTACAGCATAAGCTCATATAGAGAAATTTACATGTAGGCATTTCATGGACACTCACTGCATATCCCATCTACAGCAGAACATGATGGGACTTGGAGTCTGCGGTGGCAGTAGGCTTTTCTCTCCAATCAGCTTCCAGAGCTCTGGGGGCAAGGCCAGAAAGCTCCGTGGCCACAGGTGAGGGAACTCCTAAGTCTTTCTTCCCGTCAGACTATCTCTACATCCTACCATACAATAGTAATGAGATCTAAGAAACATTCTTGGCATTTGTTTAAATGTTTGGACTTTTCCCCCGAAATCAATAGAGGGACAGGAACCACAGGAAACTGGCCATTTTGTCAAACAGAAAGCAAAAACAAAACGTAGTCCACAATTTGCAATTCTTTGAAGGAGTGTTTCTTGGGATAAGTGATTCACAGATGATGTAAATCACAATCCTTAGTTTTTCCTGCCACCTTTATAAAAATTCAGGTGTGACAAGCTTGCTGGGTCAAACCCAAATGTAAACTATGGCTGTCTTTGGGTGTTGGGACTCCATGGGATTTTTTCCCTTCTGCCTTCTATTTCTCTGTGTTCTTAACATTTTACCTACTGTACAGGTCTTATTTTGGATGCAGAATTACTTATCTAAAAATGAAAAACCAGAGTAGTAGAATGATCATTATATATCAAATAAAGAACACCATTTTAGTATGAAAGGGATTGTCAGACTCAGAATGTTTACATTTCATTAATGCATTCTCATTAGAGAGGACAAATGTTAACCATAATTTTTCAGTCCAATAAGCCACAACAAATGTTGATTGGGGGCTTATTTCCTTATTGAACACAAGCCCCAATGGCCATTACAGTTCTATAATTCAGAATGAAGCAATTTCATATTATTTTCTCACATATTACGCACTTGAATTCCATTTCCTCTATTGATTTGTAACCAAGACTTGAAAAATTCTGACTTCTTAAAATTATAATTTTCTCCCTGAAAACTGAGCTACTAATTTTCCCTGGCTATGTACACCTTTAACACTTTCTGAAGAATTCCACACTGTCCAGTATAAGTGTAAAGGTGAAAAAAGATGCAAATCATCTTAACCAGTTTCATTTAAACAAATATAAGTATAAAAGTGAAAATATTTTCACCTAAAGAATCTATCCTAGGGCCCGGCTAGATAGCTCAGTGGATAAAGAGCTCGCTGGGAAACCACATGGGAGGCCCTGGGCCCGGTTCGGTTCCCGGGGACCTCTCCTAGCGGGCAGACCGCCTTGAGAATGGCAAGCCGCCATGGGCGGGCCGGAGCCGCCGTGGGCAGGGCAAAAAGCTGCCACGGACAGGCAAAAGCCGCCACGGGCA
>PVKH010004097.1:0-23885 GCA_004027955.1 Chaetophractus vellerosus
AATCAGGTCTTCTAAAGGTCCTGTCTTGATTAATTGCTCTAATACAATCTAGACATATATTCAATTATTTTCTCCTCCAGCCAGATATATCATTATGTAAGACAGAAGTCACAAGCAGGTAAAAGACTTGCCAATACAGTGGGAAAAGGGACAGAAGAGGGGAAAAGAGGAGTGAATGATGGAAAGTTAGAGTTATTCTGGTTACACTAAGAAGAGAGCAGGCTCTACAATAAAAATTAATAGCTTTTCTGACATTCTTAACATATGATATGTTATTTCTTCTAGCCTATGAAATGTGTTTTCAGTTTCTAATAGAAGATAGTTTTTAGTTTAACATATGCTTCATAATAAAGAGTCAACTTGTTACTCCAGGTATATTTTCTGGTGTTGCATTTTATTTGATGGAGTCAAGAGTCTCTTCTTTTCTACCTTCATCTTGCAGTTTCTTCTCTTTAAAGGTAGATGGAGTTTCAGGGTTCTTGAAGATGATTAAGTTTTGCTTTGAACATATGCCTTATAGGAAATAGAAGAAACTGCTAAAATTGCAGTTTCCAGAGTTTTGACCTAGAATATCCTTTCTGGCTACAAAGTGAAATTAGTGAAATTCATTCTCCACACTCAATATTGGAAATTACAATAGTCTTAGGATCACTTTATAAAAACTAGACTTGCTGAGAAAACAAAAGCCATAAAATCATGAAAAAAAAAAAAACAAGAAAACAAAACCTTCATGAAATCAACATCAAACTATGCTACCAAAGGGCCATGATGCATTTGTATAGATATGTCTTTTTAGGGTGAATGAATGGGGCACAGAATGTTTGAAAAGGTTTCTGGATGTGAAGGTGGTGGTTTTGTTTTTCTTAGTTTAATATTATTTGAGATAGAATTCTCAGTTGATAGAAACAGAATATAAAATAACCACAGAAGACAATGATTTAACAACGTTACTTAAGAGTCAGTGTCAGGGGCCGGCCGTATAGCCCAGTGGATAGGGCGCCGGTATACCACATGGGAGGCCCTGGGTTCGGTTCCCGGGGACCTCTCCTAGCGGGCAGACCGCCTTGAGAAGGGCAAGCCGCCATGGGTGGGCAGAGCCACCGTGGGCAGGGCAAAAAGCTGCCACAGACAGGGCAAAAGCCGACACGGGCAGGGCAGGTCGCCCGTGAATGGAGCGCAGCCAGCCACCCGCGAACTGAAGCAGAGCCGGCCTGTGAATGGAAGTGTTAATCTAGGTCACGTTTCCACCAATATAATTTCTTATAAAAGTTTTTAAAACTTCATCAGTTCACACTATTCTATATTATACCCATCCTTCCATTCACATTGATAGGAAATGCAGTTCAGATGAATCTGAACTTTATAATTTGAAAGGCATTGAGACCAGATTGTAAAATCCATTGATAAGTGAATTAGGCCACAATTTATAAGAGATAGACAAACAAGAATGAGAAGATCAGACATGAAGTATGAATGTGGCACACTCTGACAGAAATGTACCCTATTAATTCATAATTCTGTAAGATGTACTCCTTGCCTGATTTTGCCTGCACTGAGCTCAGAATCTTAGCTGTTATACTCAGAGAAGGTCCACAGGTATAGGTATTTATAGATGACAACATCTGGAGAGTATTTTTCAGTCCTAGAATCTTTAGATGACAAAAGAATAACTTAAAATAGCCTGGACCCATGTTATAAAAATAGAACAAAATATATTTTATCATATATTAAGCTATCCAGAAGTCTATACAACATATTAAAAAAAAGGCATCCTAACATTAAATCCCAATATATTTTCAGTAAAAATTGGTAAAAAGTATCTAAGACAATGACTGAAGTTCTTTTTTGGTTTAATCTGAATCCTCCTTCCAGTTTTCAATGACTTTTCTATATCTTGTCATTTTTCTCAATGAATTTTCTCAAAGTCCACTTCAGGCATAGTCTTTTTCAAAGTATTTCTAAGCATAGTTACTTTCTATAATAAAGTGGAAAATACTAGCTCTCTGCTAGCTTTGTATCTAGAAATAACATCTCTTTGGTGGTGCCATAGGTCTGCCAGTCTCTTTCTGAGAACTCACACTATGCACTGCCGTTTTTTTATATAAATGGAATATTTTGGTATAATATTATCAAAAGAAGTTCAGAGTGGAAAGAATTGCACTTAAGATGGGCTCTCTAATATTGGCCAGCTAACTTTGAAGTGTCTCAAGTCCCCATGTTCATTTTAAAAAGATAGGAACATGGTTTCCAGAGCTCCTCTCCTGATTTTGAGCACTCAAGAAACTTTATGTAGCATTGGAGGTTATGATGGGCAGGGCACTATTACTAAAGCACTTTATAATTCACAAAGTTTTAGTTTTCAAGCTGAAAATTCTATAATAAGTAAGTAGTAAAATCAAGTTCTGGGGGCCGGCTGTATAGCCCAGTTGGTAGGGTGCCAGTTTACCACATGGGAGGCCTTGGGTTTGGTCCCTGGACCTCCTTGAACAGGCAGACCGCCTCAGGAGGGTAAGCCGGCACAGATGGCAAGCCCCAGCGGGCAAAGGCAAGCCCCCGCGAGCAAGGGCGAGCCCCCACGAGCAGGCGGGCTGTGGGCGCAGGTGAGCTGACTCGGCAGGTCGCCCCAGCAGGGGGAGACAAGCAGACACAGAGGAACGCAGAGAAAAATGAACACAGCAAGAACAAGCAAAAGGGGGGGATGTATAATAAATAAAAATAAATCTTAAAAAAAAAATCAAGTTCTGACAACATCCAGGCTAAAAGACCTAGTACAACTTAACCAAATCCCTAAGAACTAAAAAATAGGGAGGATCATAAAATCCTACCTTGAAAGGATTTCAAATTTGTTTTCTTGGGTGGTTGTATATGGGTTGTTTGTTCTTAATCCAGGCCATTAAAAGAGAAATTCTCACCCTTGAGTAAAATAATTTTAGAATTAATGTTGTTATGAGTCTTGCTTTTAGGGGTCCTCCTAAAGGATTACCTTCTCAGTCACAGCCTTCTGAATTTTTCTTTTGGTCCTACACAAATGTTCACAAGTTGGGAGGCTGCATAAGTTGGATTTTCTATCATGGAGGTCTTCCTATACATAGTGCATGACCCTGCATATACAAAATCAGCCCTGCTCTGAGACGGCTTCTCAGGACATCTCTGAAAAGTTCTTTGCTCTTTTGGTGGAAAATTATACCTCTCCCCATAGTTTATGCTGAGAGTCAAAAGCATTGTTTATATGTGTAAGTTAGCTGCCAGCATATCCCATAGATCTTACATTTATCTCCTGGAGATGATCTGGAGCTCAAATAGGAGATAGAATTCTCATAAGTATCTCAAAATCTAAGAGCCAGGGACTTGGGGAGAAAGCATCATAAGGAAGAAGGAACAGATATCAAGCCTCTTTTGCTTTGGATTTGAGCAGTCAGCCTGTCTGTTTTTGCAAATATTCCCTGATTCCTACTTAAAAGAAAAAAAAAAGTAAAATAAATATTAATTTAAAGAATGGGAAAAAAAGTACAGGTGAAACACATGTTTTAAAATATTCAACAAAATAACCAAGGACTAACTAAACAAGGTATAGCTAAACAGCTAACAAGGGCTTAGAGGTGCCCTGAGAAAGAGGATTTTCTTTATAAAGAGTATCTTAGGAGGCCAGGTCACAAGTCTGGTCCCTAACGGTAGCAAGGAATCCACAACCTGCAGCATCCAGGCCTAAGGAGTAGAAACAAGCTGTCGTCTGTGAGAATGAGTTCTGGTTCATCTTCCAACTGGGTTCATCTGTGATAACACAGAGCAAACCATTCCACACCCTTTAGCTGACTCTCATAGACAACTTTATGGGAGATTTCTTGTGTTATTTCCTATATTGCAAAATAAAATAACCTAAGTCTTTAGGGAATGTTTAAAGAGGCCTATTTTTTATGATATAGTCCTAGCATGTACTGCTAAAAATCTGGACTAAATATTCACTTGAATTAAATGTCCACCAACAAGAAACTAGATAAATTGTGGTATGCCCATATGATGAGGCATGTGACAAACTAACAGTGCACTGCCAGCATTTCCTCTGGGTCCCTCAACCTTTTTCACATGCAAACCCTTCCACTATGCATTTACTTTTACACTCAGCCCACCTGCGGCTTTGTCAAAAGACTGCCCTAAAGGCTCCTGGAATCCACTTTGCCTGCAGGAATAAAGAGTTGGGAAGCAACCTGGAGTTTATATCCCACCAAGGACAGTCTTTAACCAATAACTGGAAGGAGCCAGGATATAAAAATTCCAGCCCTCTTCCCTCTGATCTGGCACAATTCTGAGGAGAAATGCAAAAAGGAATGCATGAGAATGATGTCCAGCAAGTTCAGGGTAAGGGTTATATATTGATGGGGTGGGGAGTTAGAGGAAGGAATGAGATCTGGGAAAGGTACTCTTAGGGCTCCAAATGTATTGGAAATACTGTATTTTTAAAGGGGAGGGGTAGATACAGGGGTGATCATTGAGTTAGTCTATGTACTTTTATGTGTCTGAAATATTTTATAATATTTTTAAAAGTAAATTTTAAGAAATATTGAAAGGTAACTACCACATGCTTTTCATTAGAATTTAAGATATATATCAGTATTTTTAAAATGTTAAAAAAAAAAATCCAGCTTCCTTACATTTGTTCTTCATTGAGGCACCTCTACCTAAATACAAAAGAGTAGAAGTCCTTTAAAAAAAATTCTATAATTGCCAATTCCTCCGCTTCTCCCACTGCCCCCATTGCTTCTATTCTTAATCTAGTTCATGAATATGTACACGGTTCCACATTGTAGTTTGTCTCTTGTCTTCTCAGCCTGGATCCCACCGTCAACCATTCCAAGAATGCACATAAATACTTGAATCACTGTCCCCTTTATCTTCAACCTTGTCAAAGCTGAGCCCTGGATAACACACATTTTCCCCATTACTTTGGTTTCCAGGCTCCTGACTATTGCTTTGAAAGGGTCAAAACTCTGCCAATACAAATCTCTACAAACCTATACAATAGAACAGTTATTTGTAAGCACTTTGAGGCTAGGGACTGTGTCTTTATTATTACTTCTATACCCTATCGTGATACCAGAAGCAATGGGAGATTGTCTTTTTTTGACCTAAAAACAGCCCTCTTGACATGGGAATTTAGTTTCTTTCACAGTAAATATTCCTAGAACGCAATTGAAAAGAACTGAAGGTGTCATTTCTCTTTTGACTTGAGCAGTTTAGTTCAGTAGTGTCCTGTTGTCATATGCAATATCCCAAGTAGTTTGTATCTTAAGTATTCTCTTACTGAGGCAGTTTGGTACAGGGAAAAGGGAAGATGAGTCACAGCTGGGACCCGGCAGACAACATGGCCATGAGACCCCACCCAGAAACCCCCTTCTACCAAGAACAAAGCCTGAAAGACCCTGCCTAGACCCTGGACATGAGGTCCCATTTGGAACTCTTTCCAGGGTCAAGGGGAAGCCCTGGATACCTCCAAACAGCAGGCCTCCCCATTGGTCCCCTGAGTGCTAACAGGTGGGGCAACCAATCAGAACAACAATGGCTGGGGCCCCTCCCCAACATTAGGAAAGGGGAGATGAAACCTCTTAAAAGGTCTAACCTGGGGCCCCATGTGTACAACTCATCCTGTACCATGCCCACAATGCATGTCTTAGATTGTGTACTGTTTTTCTTTTCTTGTTTCTTAATAAACTATTTCCTTATCTACCTTATGGCATGTCCCTAAATTCTTTTATGTGGCATAGCTAAGAACCTAGATGCCCAGAACCCAGAGCATTCCACTAACATTAGCTGCCTATTTCCATTGAACTGGAGAACATTATTTTCCATACAGTGTAGCCTTGGAACACTACCATATTAGTTTCCCTAATGGGCTCTTCTGACTTACAAATGCAAGGTTTATTTTGGCTTGCATATGAAGTTTGATTGCATGCATTCATAATTGAGTTTCCCTTTTGATTTATTAATCAGAACCATCATATCTCAAGATGATAATTAGCTGGCAAGTTGTGGCAAACATATACAAAGTTATTTATAGATATCTCCCACTTCCTTACTGCATGTTAACATTGTCTAATAAATCATATAACCGTAAAAGTGACCGAATACTCAGACTAAACGTCTTTCTTTTATTGAAAGTATGACATTTTAGAGTAAAATTTTGAAGCATTCACAATGTCTGTGGTTTAATTAATTTGCTGCTCCATAATTTGGCTCTTTAATATTTTGAAATGACCTCACAGATACTTTTACTATTCAGTGTGGAAAGATGTTGGCTTACATGTTCTGAATTTATTTTAAGCAATATCACTTCCAAAGATATTGTTATAGATATATAGATAGATATAACATTTACATTTTCCCATATATAGTTTCACTTAAACTGAAAATTAAAAAAACAAAACAAATTACCATGCAACATATTTAAACATTTTCATCTTTAACTGTTGGAGGGAGGTTCTGGGCCCAGGGTCAGGCCTTTTTAAAGTCTTTCCTCCTCTCTCTTCATAATGTTGGGGAGGGGCCCCAGCTGTTTGCTGTTCTGATTGCTTGCCCCACCTGTTAGCTTTCAGGAGCCCAATGAGGAGTCTTTTGTTTGAAGGTATCTGGGGCTTCCCCTTTAACCCAGAAAGAATTCCAAATGGAATCTCATAGGCAGGGTCTCACGGGATCTTTCCAGCAGCCTTCCCCTTAGGAGGTTCTAGGTGGGGTCTCACGGCCGGCCGTGTGGTCTTCCAGGCATGTTTTCTGCTGGGTTTCAGCTGTGATCCAAGTCTTCACTTTCCCTATACTAACCTACCTCATACCTGCCTTATATAAATGTGAAAAGTGTTTTCTGTTATAATTTCTTTTCCAGATTTGCTGAAAGCAACTGTTACTTCAAAATATTTAAGCAGGGAAATTGGGGAATATAAAAATAGTTTTCTGATTAGTTTTAATTTTTTTTTCTTTTGATCAACAATTACTTGAAAAGATTGAGGCAATTGAAATAAGGAAAAATAACTATCTTTTGTATATCCTCGACAATATCTTAAATAATATAGAGAGCATGACCCAGTTGAAGAGTGTAGTGGACAGTGTCTGAAAGGTCAAGATTCTATACCCGGTTCACAGAATATTTGCTTTATGTCATGGAGCAAATTAGATAAGCAAGTGGCCCAGAAGCTGTGTGTCTTTGGAAGCTGCTTTTATCTAGGCCTCTATTGACCCTTTCATATCTTCTTGGGACTGGAAGAGCAGAACAGTGACTACATTTACCTTACAGAAAGAGCACTAAATAAACTGTTGGTTACTTTATCAATTTCTTTCACAAAAGAAAGATCACCAGATTTCTTTCCCATTTGAAGTTTTATTTTTCACACTTGTGTTGAGAACTGCTGGTCTATGCCAATTAGGTTATGAAAACTAACGAGTAATTTTTGGTAGAGCTGTAACCTACAAATCTCTTAAGGTGGTTGAGGGTTAGCAACTGCCCTCGCAGTCTTGCTTCAAGTTCAAACAAGAGCAAGTCTAAAATCAATCAAACTTCATTAAACAAACATTTATTAACTGTTACCAGATTTGGTCTAGGTTCTTTGACTATGCTGCAGATGTGAATTGCAAGAGCATGTTGGGTTAGTTAGGCCAGTAATTTATTAAGGTAGGGAGGGAAGAGAAATGGTAGAAAATAACAGATCATGGGTTCCAAAGAGAGGAAGAGGCTGAAGAGTGATAAAGAGGGTGGTTTATAGACTATAATTTCCCATTATAGATTATAAATGCCTAGGTTTTACTTGCGTGTTGATCCATGCAGGGGGGACACAGTGAGAGCAGGGCACAGAAGGCAAGAGTGAGCAAAAGAGAGATATTTTTGTGCCTGCTTTTAGACCATTAATTATTCCACCCCTTTGCTAATGGCATGGGAGGAGTCCTAGCTGTTTGCTGTTTTGATTGATTACCCCGCCCATCAATCTCCCAGGAGGGCCCAATTATAAGGCCCCTGGAGAATATCCGGGGCTTCTCCTGGCTTCTGGAGGAAATACTATGGATGGCAGAAATCTCGTGAGGGTCTTCCAGCAGCCATCCTGGGGGTATCAATATCCATGTGGACTTCTTGCCAGATTCCAGATCCATCTATTGATTCCTTATCTTACTAGTCTGCTTCATTAACAAACAGGCACAAAAAGTTCATATAATCTGTTGGATAAAACCAATGAAGCCTAGCTCTCCATTCTTTTATGGGATCCTCAAATCTCTTGCCTGAAAGTCACTTACAGAAGCCTAAACAGCATTCCAGGGCCAAGATTGTTATGCCTTATAGTCAATCAGGAAACCTCAGCTCAATGCCTGAAGCATTTAGGCATCCTTAAGAGGTCAGGATCCATTCCCTCAGGTTACAGGCTAGCTACAGGGCTTTTGCATTCTTGTATCCTGATTAAGCAAGAAAAGGGAGTAGCTCTAAAATATGTTAACCAACCCATATATCTCCACCAATGAGAGCCCTTTCCAAAACATCTGTAATGCTCATTAGCAATTCATTCATTTCACCAATGACATCCCTTTTCTGACATACATTATGCTAATTATTAAAGCCACTGATATTGATCCAGTTATAAATAGCTGTATGAGTGGTATTAACCTCCTCTAGAGTCTGAACTTCTTAGAGTACTATAGAACCATCCTTGAGCTGTGAGTTCCTAATCTGAATAACTGATCATATGTAACATCACACTGTAGAGCCTAAAGTAATTTATAGTAAATTACAGACATTATATTATTATAGAAAATCTCTAAGATAGTAAGATCTTTTATGATTTCCATCATTCTATTATCTATTCTCCTTTTCCCTTTTCCTTCTTTATGCCTGGGTTGTCCTTTATGCTAGTAAGGATTCTCTTTTGGCTTCTTTCTTCAATTAGTAAGTGAGTGTTACTCTTTTACTTAGCTTGGTTTTATTACTATACTCTAGAATGATATTTTTTCTCCAATAGTGGTCTCTAGACCACCTACTTCAAGCACCTGGGGTAATTGTTAATGAGGCAGATTCCTGATGAGCACTTCTGAGGTTGGCTACAAATCTGAAATTTTAACGAAATCCCATTTCCCATTATTCTATGCACACGAAAGTTTGAGAACACTTTTTATTTTACATGTTCCAGCCAAGTAGTAAGATTCCTATTAAATATAAACTGTCTGCAGATTCGTTTTATTTGGTATTTTTACTTGGTGCATCTACTTTTCAGCACATTGTGGAGCCTTCCTAAATATTCAGTAACCATAAAGCAAATGCTCAATTATTCAGGTGTGAATTAACTAGCTGATCCCAGCCTTCTGCTTCTTCCTTCTTCTCCTCTATGTTTTTTCATTGTTTCTCTGGGGGGACAAATCACTCAACTTTGGCAACTTGTTGGCAAGCTTGATGAAAGGCCTCATTTCTAGGCATAGTAAAAGCTGATTCGGGTATTTTCTGTGCAATTAATGACCTACCTAAAAGGAACATCCCTTCTACAGATAATAGTGTTAGCTGCAATATCCACCAATCAAACAAGGATACAAAAGACTGACCTCACCTGTGCGCTGAGAAATAAAATTACTCATGATTAACTTTACAAGTTATAATACATATTGCTAAATATCCAGATAACACACCATAAATACAGCTAGGTCATTGGGTAATTAAACACAGGATAGAAAAAGATTTTTTCTTTTCTTTTTTTTTTTTTTGCTTCCCACAAGGATTTGGAAACACCATTGACTTGTGTACTTAGCTGAAGTAGGGAAGAAATTAAACAAAACAGGAACAAAGGCAACCCTTTCTTCTCAGATACAGCCACACAAATGCAGATGTAGGAAACAGACTCTATAGCCATCTCTAACACCCAATTCAAAAAGGACTTACTTCACCACATTTTCCATCTCTTATGCCATATTTCTTTTGTATTTTTTTTAAGATTTATTTTTCATTTTCTGCTTTTTGTCTCCCCCCGCCCAGCGGTGACGCGCCAAGTCAGCTTCACTGGTGAGCGGTGGCCTTGCCCACTCACGGGCGGCCTGCCCCGCTTGCGGGCGGCTCCACTCTGCTCCAGTGGTGGCTTTGCCCTGCCCGTGGCGGCTTTTGCCCTGCCCACGGTGGCTCTGCCCCGCCCACGGTGGCTTTTGCCTTCTCAAGCGGTCCGCCCGCCCGGAGAGACCCCGGGGACCAAACCCAGGGCCAAACCCAGGGCCTCCCATGTGGTAAACCGGTGCCCCATCCACTGGGCTATATAGCCGGCCCCTGCCATCTTTCTTTCAATAGGATTTTTTCAAGCCCTTGTGACATCATTGCCAAACCCATGCTAACCTGTTGATTATATACATAGCAAGTTTAGGACTGTTTTTACTCAAAGGTACACTCTCTCCTTTTCCTCTCTTATGTCACTGCAACTGTCTGGTAATGCCTCATACAGGGCCCAAATCACCCCATTTTGAAGTAATTTAAGGACAGTTAAGTATAGAGAAACATAATTCTTAAAACATAAAAAACTCCTTTTGATTTGAACAATGTCTTAAAGCTTAATGAATTTTTAGTATGTGACATACTCCCTCCACTCTAATATATTCTCTATCCATAGAGATCCTCTGTAAATCATTAGCACCACCACACACTGTTCTGGGTTTTTTTCTTCATTATGGATATTGTGATATTGTGAAGGCTTCTCTAATTCATTCTCTTAGAATGCTGCTACTTATCTAGGCCTTCCACAAATGAGGGATTCATTCTTCAGTGAGGATTGTGGGAATGATAAAGGATCTCTAAGAACACTCAAGTTTATATTATCATAGAGCATCTTCTAGAGGGTCTTTGTTCTTTTCTTGCAGGATCCTTGTCAGCTCCTATGTGATGTCAACTCAGTCACTGGCCATACATTGGTTAGCATATCACCCAAAATCTGAGTTTCCCCATCTTTGAAAATGTAAATCAAACCCTTCATCTCACTTACGTGGTTCATTTTTAACTTGGCCTGTCATCAACAATTGCTTCCTGTGAGCAGAAAGCCTGCCAAGACAAAGAGATTTGGAGGTTGACAATAAATTCACAAATAGCCACTCTGTTCAATGATCTCCTGTACCCTTTCTCAATTCTCTCAGCCCACAAAGGCTGTGGCAAAGTAGAGCATATCATGGGAAGAATGGAAAGAGGAAAATAATGAAGGAGAAAAGACATCTGGACATCTATAAAATGTAAGGTAGTAGTGGATGCAATGAATTCTTATCCAGTCACTATAATACTTTCTAATCAAACCAACTTCACTTTTATTTGATTGCAGAATGACACATGAAAGCTTCGTGTTATAAAGGATGGATTTAGGAAAGCATAGTTAATTGGATTACACTTTGGCATGGTCCTTGATATGTCAAACATAATATGCTTAATTCACTCATCACCTTATTACTCTTTAATATCATCTCCTTGTTCTAATCTTGGTATTGTTTGCATGGAAGATAGTGCTTTAAAATACCTTTGACTTTAGGTAGACGTAAGCTGAAATGATTTAATATTTTTTTAAAAAGTGTCCTGTGTGAGCAGGAATTATTCAGAAACTGCTGCAGGCATCTTGAGGCAAAAGATGAAATCCCAGCACAGATTTTCAATGTCAAAATGAAAAAAAAAATGTAGAAATAGAAGCTATGATTCTGATCATCTTCTATCTAAAAGCTTTTACCTTCTTCCCTATGCAGACTGCAAAGCTGTTTAGATTCTTATTTCAGTCTGATGCCTTTGACTGCCCCACTGTGGCTGCTGAGAACTTGATTTAGGATACTCTATGCACTATTGGATTATGCAGTCCATCACTGTTCCTGAAAGGATGAGCACTCTGTGCTTTCCAGATGAAAAATGGAAAAGTTTCAAAGAATCTAGTTAAATCCCAATTAAATTTAGATCCAAAATTGTATTGTTCCTTTCCTGGCCAAAGGGACTAAATTATATAATAAGTCTTTTTCAACTCCAATTTCAAGTTCTGTTTCTTACCTATTAAATCACCCAAAGTGCTTTTACAGGTCTACCAAATAATATTCCAACTTCCAGCTCTGAAGAATGCTACTTTCTGCTGCATACTTCTTCCTTTATAGCAGGGGTACTTAACCTTTTTTGTTCCATGGACCCCTTTGCCAGTCATGTGAAAACCACAGACCCCTTACTAAGTCCACACTATACTGTGTATTATTTAATAAATTTTTCACACCCACACCAACATGTCCCCACAAGAATAATTTTTTTTGAATTTCAATTCAAGCTCATGGACCCCTGGTTAAGAACTCCTGCTTTATAGTAATAATCCCATACTTTTCTCTCCTCTCTGAACAGTGTTGTCATACGACCAGTCCAAACTATACTCATTTCTGCAAATTAGGTAGTTTGTTAGCTTTCAAGATCAGGGTTTATTTACTATAATTCTTTTTATTTGCTAGGGGAGTTGAGGGACTCTAGGTGGAAAAAAAGATTAAGGAAAACAGTAGTGAAGGTTACATGAAAGCAAGAGAGCCAAATTCATGCTGGAGAATGAAAGCATACTTCTTCATTCCCAATCTTCTGTTCTTTAGTTTAAAAAGAATGGATGGAAAGAAGGAAGGAAGGAGAGCAAGACGGAACATGAAAGAGAGAGGCACAGAAAAATACCTTTGAAAATGCTGGAATGAGTCCTTAATTCCTGGTGAGATTGGTTTTATTGTTGCCATTTTGTATACACAACTACTCTCAGGGTCATGTGAGAGCTGAAACTGATTCTCTAAAAAACTAACCTATATATTTTTTCCTGAAAATTGATTTTGCTGAAATGGGTTTTTCATATTGAAACCTCAGCTTTGATGTATTTGCATTCCAAAGTGAAAATGATCTGGGTAGTGAGAAGGAAATGAAAAGTAAGACCAGGTAAAACTTCTCCTTACTTCATAGTGGAATTGTGCAAGCCTGAATCTATGTAAATCAAATTCTGCACATCAGACCAGCAATAAATCCCCCAGGGATACTGGTTGTTAGTACAGTCCTGTAGTGAATTCTCTTTTTAAGTGAAGAAACTTCTTTAAAGAATAACTGCTCTCACCCTCCCTCCAGTTTCTGTTACTTTACTTTAAAGTCAGAGTTGCATGTATTGGATTTGCGAAAACCCATTTTCTGAGATATCATTTCAATAACATCAATGTGAAAAAGCTTAGGGTAAGAAGGGAAATATAGAGACAAGATGAGGGAGAAAGAGAAGGAAGAGGAAAAAGAGTTTGTGTTACTCATGATGGAGAGAGGCATGAATATTCCAGAAAAAGGGAAAGAGAGAAGATGAAATCATTGTTTTGAATGGATAATATTCCCATTCACTTTTCAGTGATGGAAGATGAGCTGACTTGGAAATTATCAGAAAATGAAGCCTCTCTGTGATTATCCCGCCTAGTGTTGGGATGTCTTCCCAGCTATCCAGCCTAATCCCAAAAGAATCCCAGTTGTAGAATATTAACCCCACTCTGAGTCATATGTAAAGACAGGTTTACTCCAAACAAACCTTCCCAACTAAAGGCTCCCTGAATCAGGGTGAATCTTCTTCCACGGGTCTCTACATACTGGGTCCATTGATAAAGTTTGTCTTTTTTTCAAAACCTGTTTGCTCAGGATTTGATGCACTTCTAAGGGCCTTAAAGAGCAAAGACCTCATGCCCCAGCATGGCAGGCCAAGGCTGTCTTAGCTACTACCTTCAGCCTGACACGTATCTGAGTGGTCAAGCACATACTGTCCCTTGCTTCCTGCAATATTTTTTAAATTATAAATTTGTCTATAATTAATGAGAATATATCTTATCCTTGGTTATGAAGCTCTTCCAGAAAAGTCTTTTTAAGATATTGCAAATGAAAAAGATACATTTTACAAGGAGAGCTATACTTGAAATGGTGTGTGTGCAGAGCAATAGAAAGAAACCTAAGAGTTAAGCATACTATACCAAGAAAAATAAAAACCTAGTTGATTAGGTAGTTTGATTCATTGCCCTACAAATAGTGTGTAAGTGAATGGTAGTGAAAGCATATTAATAAAGCCATGTTTCTTTTCTAAGTTTCTAAGTACCTGGAACTGCATTCCAACCAAGTGCAAGTATTGTCTCAGTTCTACTTCCCACCTAAGGATTTTAATAAGGTTCTGTTGATTATACCTGCTCACTTACCAATGCTTCATAACATACTCAGGCAAGAACAGTTGCAGTGTATGTAATTCTTTTCAGCAATCAGTTTTGTCCATTTAGCATACAATCTTTTAAGAATATTTGGGTATATTTTGCAATAAAAATGCTCTTCCTTTTTGACAGAAAAATTTACTTAATCTTTTTATTAATTAATTAGATCCATAAACTGATTTTTGAACCTAAAGAAGATGAAACAAATTTTCTGTAGATGAGACTAGCTTCTGCTGGTTTCTCCTAGTGTTGTAGCGTTTGGACTTAAGAGAATCTGGAAAATTCAATTACTGAGTTTGATTCAGGTCTTTGAAAAGTACAGTACAATGTATTCTACTGATTGCAACCACTTTAGGAAATGGTTATTTGAGTCTAATAACTGACTAATTCAATTAAAAGGAGATGGGAAAACTATTTGCTGAAGCAGGCACTGTGTTTGTTATTCACTGCTATCATCTAAAGCAAATCTCTGAAATCACAACCTTGTAAGCCAATAGTATTTCATCTTTACCCATCACGGTCTATTGAAGATGGTGATATGGCCCATTCTTGACTCACTCTATCAAGAATTCTAAGCCAGGAAGTAGGTATACATCAGAATTTAGGATGAGGTTTCATGAGCAGTTTGAAAAAAACCTTGAAAGATTCTGATATATCAAGACACAGCCATATGGGGAATCTTGCTCACAATCAGATGAAAATCAATTCAATGGGGCCTATGCTTTGCAGGACACAGACTAAGCAATATCATTCTTTTAGTTCCTGATAAGAAGAACCGCAGAAAGCAATCAGAGACCTGCTTCCATCTTAGTTTTTATGGTTTCACAAAAGCCACAGACCTTAAATGGGAAGGTTAAAGAACATCAAAAATCAAACTGAAAGTGACATCCCAAAGAATGTACATAGCATAACTATTGGTTTGGACCCTAGAAGGCCAAATTCTAACTTCATCTGCATAACTTTGTAATTCCTTTTATGATATGTGAGGCCTCCTATATGAAGCATTTGTTCTCTATAATCTGTGGATATATATTTATTTATATACCTAATAAATAACAAAAACTGATTTACTCCATCAGCTATTTTAATTGAACTTGAGAAATGCTTACATATAAATTGAATCATATCAAAACCAGGCTATTGTTATAATGGATGTCAGCATGTAGACTATTAATTTCAAAGGTAAAAGAAGGATAACCTTCTTCAAATTCTTAAATATATGCAAGAAAGAAAAAAACAAAGTGATTAAAAGTACCCCTATTCTGGGTATATTCTTATGGTGGAACCAACAGCATTCCTAACGCATTGTATGTGGGGAAAAAATAAAAAGAGGCATGTAGGAAAATTCCAAGGTTTCTTGAGCAACCAAGAAGGCAAGAATGGAGGCACAGCCTGAGAGGGTGTTTTAGTTAGCTGCTAAAACAAATACCATACAATAGATTGGTTTAACAGGAATTTTTTAGCTAATAATTTCAGAGACAGGAAGGCTTGCTTCCTCCAGGGATCAGTATCTTCTGGCTGACTGACAATCTATGATGTTCCTTGGTGCAGCAGTTTGATATTGTTTATGAATTCCAAAAATAGTTATTGGATTATGTTTGTAAACAGATCTGTTCCTCTGGGCATATTAGATTGTATTAGATTCAGAGGTTTCACCTTTACTTGATTAAATTAAGATTGGGGCTTTGATTCAGCCATGTCAGTAGGACGTTGAGTCCCTACCCCCTTGGTGGGTGGACACTCATACAGAAGTAAATACGCAGGAAGGAGAGTGCTGAGAGAGATGAGCCTGATAGTCTACATCTGACCTGTGGAGAGGACAGAGCAGCTGAGCCCAGAAAGAAACGAGCTCCAGGGAGAAAGAAGATCCTTATGCCTGCCTACAGCTGAGATAGGAAGAAGCTGGGTCCAGGGAGCCTTAAGGAAAGAGGATGGCTGAATCCTCACAGACATTGCCTGCTATCTTGCTTCAACACATAGCAACAGAGTTTGGTGAAGAAGTAACTTTGAGTTGGACTCTTTATAGCCTTGTAACTGTAAGCTTCCACACCAAATAAATACCCTTTATGAAAGCCAAAAGAGTTCTGGTACTTTGCATCAGCACCCCTTTTGGCTGACTAATACACTTGGCTTTTCTGTCACATGGCAAACTCAGTGGCTACATCTCCTTTCTCTTCCAGGTTCCACTGACTTCCAGCTTCTGGCTGCTCTCTGTGGCTTCTCCTGTGTCCAATTTCTTTTCATTATAAAGACTTCAGCCATATTGGATTAAGGCACACTCTCATTCCGTTTGGGGACACCTTAACTAGTAACATTTTCAAATGTCCTATTTACAAAAGGGATTGGTACCTGACTGTGCCTTTTGTGGAGAATATGATTCAATCCCAATAAGAGGGAAAACTAAATTGCTTGATTTGGGATATGTTAAGTTCAAAGTACCAGTTAGATATCCTAGTGGAGATGTTGAGCAGAAAGATGTACGTAAAAGTCTGCAGTTCAGGGACAGAGGTTCAGGCTGGAGATGTAAATTTGAGAGTGACTGATATATCAATGGTATTTAAAACCATGAGACAGGTTCTTTAGATTTCCAAGAAAAAGAAGAATGCTGGGGAACCCAAAACTGAGAAGTTGAAAAGAGTATGATATAGATACTGAGAAGGAATGGCCAGCAAAGTAGAAGAAGAGCTAAAAATGAGTGGTGTCCTGGGATTCCATTGAAGGAGAAAGGAGTTATCAAGTAAGATAGAAATTGAGAACTGACCATTTGACTTAGCAACTTGGAGGTCATGGTGTCTTTGATAGAGTAGTTTCAGGGAAATAATAGGGACAAATATTTGATTGGTGTAGCAGTTTGGCATATTTATGAATTCCAAAATAGATATTGGATTATGCTTGTAAACTGGTCTGTTCTTCTGGGCATGATTAAATTATGATTAGGGCTTTGATTGGGCCACGTCATAGGGCATTGAGATAATAGACATGGCAAGGACAAAGTTGGAGTTTTGATGTTGGCGTTCTGATACTGAGTTTTAATGTTAGAGCCCAGGGAAGTAAGCAGACAGAGGAGCTTGGTCGTGAGGAGGGAGAGAAGGCCCCAGGAAAAGAGATGGCCCATTCACCTGACAGTTCACAGCTGGCCTTGTAGAGCGAGGCAAAGCATAGAGAGCCTCATAGTCTACAGCTGACCTTGTGGAGGAAACAGAGGAGCTGAGCCCAGAGAGAAACGGAGCCCCAGGAAGAGAGGAATCCAAGAAGCCTTAGCCCTGGCAAATGTCCGCAGTTGTCTTGCTCCAACACATGGCAACAGACTTTGGCGAGGGAAGAAACTTATGCTTTATGGCCTAGTAACTGTATGCTTCTTCCCCAATAAATACCCTTTATAAAAACCAACTGATTTATGGTATTTTGCATCAGCACCCCTTTGGCTGACTAATACAATTAGAAAGTATTTAAGAGAAAATGAAGGTAGGACATTGAAGATGGGACATATAGACAGCTTTTTCAAGGAGTTTTGATATAAAAGTAGGTAGAGAAATGGGGCAGTGGCCAGAAGGAGAAGTGAAACCAAGAGAACTTTTTTTAATAAAAAGTGTTCATATGCTGATAGGGAGGAAAAAGAGATAGTGCAGAAAAGAAAGGACTGACTTCATGAAATAATGTTCTTGAGTAGATAAGTGGGAATAGAATGTGGTGCAAGTGTGAAATGGCAGGCTTTTGATGGGAGCATGGACTGTTCATCTCTAGTAGTGGAAATAAAACAGAGTACATCAGTACAGCTGTGGTCATGCCAGTTTGTGGAAGTCCTCTTCAGATCACTTCTATTTGCTCAGTCTTGTTGGAAATGTAATCAGTTAAAATTGAGGATGAGGGAAGAGGCAGTAGCATCACAAGAAGAAAGGGTAGCAGAATAGATTTAGCTCAGTGGTTGAGCACCCGCTTAGCATGTACAAGGTCCTGTGTTCAATCCCCGGTATGTCAAAAAAACAATTTAAAATTTTAAAAATTAAAAAAATTAAAAAGATAAGATAAAATATGGAAAAGTCATTAAGTAAAGTAATAGTCTAGGGTTTTGCTGATGAATATGGAAGCCACTAGATACATATGTCAATAGAATACTTGATATGTAACTAGGGAGTTGAGGAACTGAATTTTTAAATTTATTTCATTGTAATTAATTTTAATTTAAAAACCCATAATATTTTCAGATTTTAGAAAATCCTTTAAGTATATTTTGAAAAGCTTGAGTATATAACTCTGTAATTTCAACTTTAAATTTTATGAAGTCTAAATACATATCAAGCATTTTCAATGAAATTTCAGCATCCAGATTTAGAAGTACTGTAAATTTAAAATATTTCAAAGACATAGAATGAAAAAAAAAATCTCATTAATATTTTTATAATGATAATGTGCTAAAATGATAATATTATATATATCAAATTACATAAAATATATTACTATTGTTGATTTCATCTTTTTTTCTATTTTTAAAATGTACATGCTAGAAAATTTTAAATTATACATATGGCTCACGTATTTCTGTTGGAAAGTGTGGACTGAGGGATATGGAATTTGATTTCAGAGTAGTCTTAAAGGATCACTTGAGGCTAGTGGTCATAAAGTTAAAGTGAAATCACTTATCAAGGATCTAGGTTTTCCCTATCCATGGTAAATGACTTTTGTAGATTATATGTGGGGTATACAGACACTTGGATTTAACGAGGGTTGAGATTTTTCAAAGCGAGTATAGTAAAGCAAAGGGGATCAAGGGATGTGAAAGTGCTTACAACAGAATTATTGAAATGATTGACCATGAAGTTTAAGATATTTGGCGAAATGAGTACATGGAAGGAGTAAGAGAAATGAAAAATGGTACAATCAATAGATTCCAGGACTTGTTGGAGTTGAAGGATTGTTGGAAACAAGCTACTAGAGCAATGAAATAAAAAGATAAGAGGTGGTGAATAGCAAGTGGGCTCTTAAAATTGAGATTATGTAGCAGGTATAGTCATTGGTAATGACAAGGCCTAGGGTATGACCATGGAGAGAATAGCTAATATGAGAGTTCAAAGAACTGAGAGGCCACAGTAGTTAATTACATGGTATGGTAGATTGATTTATGTACCCCTCCTCCAAAATATGATCTTAACCCCATTCCTGTGGGCATGAACACATTTGTACATAAGACCTTTCAAAGATGTTATTTTTAGTTAAGACTTGGGCACCTGAATCAGGATGAGTCTTAATCCTTTTAATGGAGACCTTACAAAGGGCCACAGGAAGAAGCCAGAAGCTTAAAGTCAGCAGGAAACAGAAAGATAAAGGGGAAAACATATCCTTGGGACACGAAGGCCAAGGAACCTAAAGAATTGCAGCAGCCAGAATGCTTCTGACCCTGGGAAGAAGCAAGCCTTCCAGACTCCAAACCCCTAACAAAACGATTGTGAGGTATTTGTCATAACGGCCTGGAAACTAAGACACATGGATAATTAAATTTACCAAAAATTAAGAAAGGAGTGTTTTTGGAGGGAGGGACTGTAATCCAGAATTAAAATCTTCAAGAAACGAAGGTGGATGACTTGAAGGCATAATAGATTACTACAACAAAGAAGGTGATGAGAGGAAGGCCTGATGGTTTGAGGTTCAAAGTTAGAGATTTTAAGGTAGATTGAAAGAAATACCTATCCCAGTCCAGTGATATGAGTTATATGGTAGTAAACATCAGCCATGACATGATAATTCCACAGAAGAAGATGTGTTCTCAAGGAAAATTCAGTGCTGGGCTAACAAGAAAATGGATGAAACATCCAGAGGGCACATGAGGTCCAGAGGGCACAGTGGAAGGCTTTCAGAGTTGGAGACCAGAAGGTAAAGAATAAAATTTGACCTGGGAGGAATAACATAAACAGGGATAAAGAGATTTGTCCTTTTGTTCTCAATGCAGATTGTGGAGGCAAGGCTGTAATTACTGGGAGTGTCTGGAGCTTCTCTTTTTTCCTGGTGTGATGGCTAGGCTAATGTGTCAACTCGGCCAGGTAATTGTGCCCAGCTGTTGGGTCCAGCAAGCCTGGGGCTAATTGCATCTGCATCAATCAGCAAGATTGGATGAAGAATGGATGACGCTGTTATCCATTCAGTTGACTGCTTATAAAAGGGAACTGATTTCAACATTCGGAGAGAATTTCCCAACTCGTCATTTGACAGCTGAACTTCTCCCAGGAACTCATCAAGGACCCTTCATCAGTCTTTCATCGGAGCCCCTGGCTTGCAGCCTGCCGGCGGAACCTGGACTTGTGTATCCCCACGGTCACGTGAGAGACTCTTATAAAATCTTATATTTTTAACAGAGTTCTCGTGTTGATTCTGTTTCCCGAGAGAACCCTGACTAGAACACCTGGGATGGAGGCAGAGAAGCCTAGGAAGGTGATTTAATTGTGCCTTTTCTAGACTTGAGAGCTTAACAGGTAAACTGAGAGAGGTAAAGTCTGTTCTATATGATTGTGGATTTTGTCCATTTCTCCCAGGACTCTAATAATTTGTTTTAAATTTACCTGCAATACCTATAAATGTGGATGGATTATTTTTTCTCAAAGTATCCATAATTTCTCTCTTTTTATTATATAAGTTGTAGGTTTACAGAAAAATCATGCAGAAAATACAGGGTTGCCATATATATGTCCCTATTAACATTTTGCATTAGTGTTACAATTGATAGGAAAATATTATTATAATTGTACTATTAACTAGAGTCCATACTTTACAATGTATAGTGTTTCTTATTTTAATTTTAATTTTTATTCTAGTAAAATGTATACAACTAAAGTTTTCCCCTTTAACCACATTCAGATATATATTTCAGTGGTTTTAATTACATTCACAATGTGCTACCATCAACACCATCCATTACCAAAACTTGTATCTATTACCCAATCAGAAATTCTGTACCAATTAAACATTAACTCCCCCTTCCCTACCACCTCTCCAGCTCCTGGTAACCTGTACTATAGTTTCTGAATCTATGGATTTACTTATTGTAATTATTACATATCAGTGAGATCATACAATATTTGTCCTTTTGTGTCATGCTTATTTCAATCAACATGATGTCTTCAAGTTTCATTTATATTGTCACAGGTATCAGAACTTAATTACTTTTTATGATTGAATAGTATTCCAATATATTTATATATCCACACTACATTTTGTTTATTCTTTCATCAATTGATGGACACTTAAGTTGCTTATATCTTTTGGCAATTGTGAGTAATGCCACTATGAACATCGGTGTGCAAATATCTGTTCACCTACCTGCTCAGTTTTGGAGGGTATGTATATACCTAGAAGTGGGATTGCTAAGTCATATGGTAATTCTGTTTTTAACCTTATGAGGAGCCACCCAACTGTTTTCCACAGAAGCTGTACCATTTTACATTCCCACCAACAATGAACAAGTATTCCTATTTCTCTACATCCTCAACAAAACTTATTTTCCATTTTTTTATAATAGCCATTCTAGTGGGTATGAAATAGTATCTCACTGTGATTTGGTTTGCATCTGCTTCTGATGGCTAATGTAATTGAACATCTTTTCATGTACTTTTTGGCAACTTGTATGTCTTCTTTGGAGAAATGTCATTTCAAGTCTTTTGTGCATATTTCAATTGGGTTGTTTATTTTTTTTGTTGTTAAGTTATAGGATTTTTAAAATAAATTCTGAATATTAAGCCCTTATCAAATACAAGGTTTCCAAATATTTTCCCCAATTCTATAGGCTATCTTTTAGCTTTCATGATGAAGCCCACTGATACTCAAAAGTTTTAAATTTTGATGAAGTCTCATTTATCTATTTTTTTTTCTCTCATTCGTTGTACTTTTGGAGTAAAGTCTAACCCAAGGTCTTGTAGATGCTTCCCTGTGTTTTCTTTGAGAAGTTTTATACTCCTGGTTCTTCATTGTAGGTATTTATCAATTTTGTATATGGTGTGAGAGAGATATCACCCTTCATTCCTTTGCATATAGATATCCAGTTTTCCCAGCACCATTTGTTGAAGAGACTATTCTTTCCAAATTGACCGTACTCAGCACCCTTGTCAAATACCAAATGGTCATAGATGTAAGGGTCTATTTCTTTTAGTAATGTTTTGTAGTTTTCTGTATATAAGTCCTTTACATCCTTGGTTAAATTTATTCCTAGATATTTTATCCTTTAAGTTGCTATTATAAATGCATTTTTTTCTTGATATCCTCCTCATTTGCTCATTACTAGTATATAAAAACACTACTGATTTTGTGTGCTGATCATGTACCTTGCCACTTTGCTGACTTTGTTTATTTGTTCTAGTAGCTTTCTTGTAGATGGGTCAAGATTTTCTATATATGGTAACATGTTATCGGCAAACAGGGAAAGTTTTACTTCTTCCTTTCCAAATTGGATGTCTTTTATTTCTTTTTCTTGCCTAATTGCTCTGGCTAGAACTTCCAGGACAATATTGAATAACAGTGGTGACAGTGGGCATCCTTGTCTTGTTCCCGATTTTAGAGGGAAAGCTTCTCAGTCTTTGACCATTGAGTATGACTTTCACCATTGAGTGTGGGTTTTTCATATATGGCCTTTATCATATTGAGGAAATTTTCTTCTCTTGATAGTTTTCTAAGTGTTTTTAATGAAGAAGCAATGCTAGATTTTGTCAAATGCCTTTTCTGCATTAATTGAGATGATCGTGTGGTTTTTTTCCCTTCATTGTATTAATGTGGGGTTTTATATTAGTCAACTTTCTTATATTGAACCATCCTTATATTTCTGGCATGAATACCACTTAATCATATTGTCTAATTCTTTTAATGTGCTGTTGGAATTGGTTTGCTAGTATTTTGTTGAGAATTTTTGCATCGATTTTCATGAGGAATATTGGCTTGTAATTTTCTTTTCTTGTGTTATCACAATGTGGCTGTGTTATGAGGGTGATGCTGGCCTCACAGAATAAGTTAGTGAGTGTTCCTTCCTCTTCAATTTTTGGAAGATTTTGAGCAGGATTTGTGTTAATTCTTCCTGGAATGTTTGGTAAAATTCACCAATGAGGCTGTCTCAACATGGGTCTTTCTTTGGGGCAGGTTTCTAATTACTGATTTGATCTCCTTACTCGTTATTGATCTGTTGAGATCTTCTATTTCTTCTTGAGTCAGTATAGTAGTTCGGGTGTTTCCAGGAATTTGCCCATTTCATCTGGTTTATCTTTTGTTCGTATACATTTTTCATACTATCCTCTTATAGTCTTTTTCTTTCTGTGGAATCAGTAGTAATGCCCCCCTTTTCTTTTCCTGATTGTAATTATTTATGACTGCTCTCTTTTTTTCTTTATCAGTCTCACTGAAGTTTTGTCAATTTTATTGATCCTTTCAAAGAACTAACCTTTGGTTTAATTGAATCTTGCTATTTTTTTTTCTCTATTTCATTTATCTCTGTTCTAGTCTTTGTTATTTCCTTCTTTCTGCTCACTGTGGTTTAGTTTGCTCTTTTTTTTTTTTTTTTTTTTTTTTTTTTTTTTTTTTTTTTTTTTTTTTTTTTTTTTTTTTTTTTTTTTTTTTTTTTTTTTTTTTTTTTTTTTTTTTTTTTTTTTTTTTTTTTTTTTTTTTTTTTTTTTTTTTTTTTTTTTTTTTTTTTTTTTTTTTTTTTTTTTTTTTTTTTTTTTTTTTTTTTT
>PVKH010004098.1:0-23880 GCA_004027955.1 Chaetophractus vellerosus
ATCTATGTAGCCTTATTTCAGTAGCTTACTATTCCAACATGCCTAGTTTCTCACTGTCCCACAGACCAGCCCTACCTGGCCTAGATTGCCCTCTCCTTTTCCCTCCCCACTCTTCCTCCCTCTTTCCCCAGTTTAAGTCTCTTTAAAGTCTTCCCCTGGTTACCCCTACTCTGCACTTTCTCATGTAGTTCAGCCCTAAATAGTGCCTGATGTAGTTGCTATTTTCTTGGTTAATTTCTTTTCTCCATGTAATGTGTGACCTTCCCAAGAACTGTGCCTGATAATTTCTACAGGCGCCCATGGTAACGGGTAGGCGCTTAATAAATAACTGTTGATTAAGTGCCTCTGAGATGTTTAGAGATTTGTCCCTGAGGAATTTGAGAACAAAATCATTCTGCCTTTCTCTTTGAAAAGTCCTCTTTAATACAGTGTGTGCTTAATGTTCCCCCCCCCTTTTGTAAAAATTGTGCTAATTTTTGAAGACTTAGAAAAGGAAATAAGGCAAAAATATTCACAAATTCACTATCCATAAACAAGCTTTGTAATCATTTTAATGATTAAGGCATTCTTATATGTGGGAACCCTGCGCTCAACCAATGAGCCACATCTGCTCCCCTGAGTTGTTTTTTTGTTTGTTTGTTTGCGTACTGTTTGTCTTTGTTTTAAGCAGGCACCGGAACTGAGCCCAGGCGCTCAACTGCTTGAGCCACATCCGCTCCCTAAGGCATTCTTGTAAACTGATTACATTATGCCTTAGTAACCACTGAGGGCTAGTATGTGCTAGACACTGCTGTATAGGCACTTTCATATGCATTCTGATTTTATATGAACTTCCAAAAGTATTATGAAACAGAATAAATTTGTTTTGGGAATTTTTTATCTCCTTTTTCTTTACACACCTTCTTTGTTCTTTGAAATTACTAATTTAAAGCTATTGTTTTACCTGTGCTGTAAGTTTGTGAAATTATCACTACTATAACTTAGAATTTCAAGTTCAAAAAGTTTTATGCCAGTGGTGTGCAAAGCATAGTTCTAGGTGCTTTGAGGGATATGAGGTTCAGTGATTCCTGTCGTGCTCAAGAAATTAATGACCCAACATGTAAGCCTGGCAGTGGAGAGGACAAGAGAAGTAGCCGTGGAGTAAGTGGTTACTTGGAGATTGGTATCGTTGGCTTTCTTACTGACTGCAGGACACTCTGAGTCCTATAGTGATGTTATTGCTCTCCTCTTGCTGCTTAGATTGGCTTGCCTGGGGAGCTGTGAGGGGTTGCTCATCCTGACATCAGTTGACCATTGACATCCACCATGTCATCGAGGCCTTTTGAAAGTCCACCTCCTTACAGACCTGATGAATTGTAAGTAAATGCTTCTTTGGGTTTTTTAAAAAATTGAAGTATATCACTTGTAAAAAAAAATTGTGTGTAACTGAAACATTCATCTGTTAAGTATTTGTTTGCTTTTAAAAATAAAACATGTAAATTTAAATTATACTAAAAGGAATACAGTGAAAAGTGTTTTCCTTTTACCTATGACTTCCAGGATGACCGTTTCCTTCTGCAGAAGCCACTGTTTTCACCGGTTTCTTAAGTTTCCTTCAAGATATAGTCTAGTCTTAAATTTGTGGGTCTATTTATTCCTTTTTGTTTTTCACAAATGGTATGAAGTTTCTATACTGATACCTTGTTTAGTTGGCTGTTGGCAACATGTTGCCACTTTTTTTATAACAGCTTTATTGAGATACAGTTCATATACCACATGCTTCACCCATTTAGAGTGTACAGTTCAGTGGTTTTTATTATATTCAGTTGTGCAAATATCACCATATCAACTTTAGAACATTTCCATCATCCCTAAAAGAAACCCAGTACCCATTAACAGTCACATCCCATTTCCCCCCAGCCCCAGACAACCACTTACCTATTTTCTGTCTAATAGATTTGCCTATTCTGTACATTTCACATAAATGGAATCATACAGTATATGGTCTTTTGTGACTGGCATCTTTTACTTAGTATATTCTTTACATATTGTCAATTTTAAGAGTGATTCCTACATTTATGTAATCAATGTATCCTTTATATATATATATATATATATATATATATATATAAATGACAAAATAAATAAATAAAATCAGTATAAAGATCCTGAAGGCAAGGGATGGGGGCAAGAGTGATTCCTGCCATTATATAAAATAAGCAAAATTGAGGGTTCTTGAATTCTTTGGTCACTTGGGGATTTAACAGTCAGTTTTTTGTTTTTTGTTTGTTTTTTTTTTTTAGATTTATTTTTTATTGTATATTTCTCCTTTTCTGCTTGTTTTTGCTGTGTTCATTTTTGCGTTCTTCTGTGTCTGCTTGTCTCCCCCTGCTGTGGCATCCTGCTGAGTCAGCTCACTGCGTGGCGGCTTGCCCTGCCCGCGGCGGCTTGCCTTCTCGAGGAAGTCTGCCTGCTCGAGGTGGCCCCAGGAACCGAACCCGGGGCCTCCCATGTGATAAACCGGAGCCCTACCAATTGAGCTACAGCCGGTTCCCTAACAGTCAGTTTTTAAATTTCAAATTTGCTGTGAAGCATTGATAGAGATTTCCTCCTTTAAATAGTTTATAACTTTAACTGTGTGACTATAGTGGAGGTTATATTCCTATTATGTAGTCTCCTTCGTGTTACCTGAACATGGTAGTGCTTAATTGTTTGTAACAATGTGGTACTTAAAATGTGCTGGAGAATATATTAATTGAGTAGTGCTCCATTAACCTGGTACTTATTTAGTGTTGCTTTTTAAAAAACAATGGTGAAATATAACATACATATAAAAAAGGACACAAAACATATGTATGATATAATCAAAGGCAAAGTAAAACACCCGCACAATCATCACCCAGGTCAAGAGAGAAACACCCCAAAAGTCTTTCTCTTTGTCCTTTCCTTTTCCAGAGGAAACCCCTGTCCTGACAGCCAGTGATGGCTGGCTTGCTTTTCTTTATTATTTTACAACTTTATATATCCTAAACAATACAGCTTAGTTTTCCTTGTTTTTAACCTTTATAACAATGTAATAATGCTGCTATATGTATTCTTTTCTGTCTTGTTTCTTATGCCTTGTTTATAACATTTATATAATAACATTGTTGCATGGAGTTACAGTTCATCTTTGTTTGTACCATAGCAGTGCTATCGAAGTAAAATGCAAGTCATAAATGTAATTTTACATTTTGTTATAGCCACATTAAAAATAAAAAGTAAAATAAATTGACATAATATATTTCACTTAACCTAACATATCCCAAATTTCAACATGTAATTGATACATAAATTATTCATGAGATTCATTACATTCTTTTTTCACACTAAGTCTTTGAAATCTGGTATGTATTTTACATTTACAGCATACCTCAATTGGGACTAGTCACATTTCAAGAGCTCAGTAGTCATATGTGGCTAGTAGGTTTTTATTGGACAGGGCAGCTCTGTATATTCTATTATATGGATATAGCACAACTTATTTAACCATTGTACTATAAATGAATAAGTCAGTTGTTTCCAGTTTAGGGTTGTCATAAATAGTCTGCTGTAGCATTATACTGTTGATGGGAGTAGGGTATAATCATTTTGGAAAACAGTTTGATATCGTCTAGTAGAGTTGAAGATGTAGAATCTATGATCCAGAAATTCTTCTCCTGGGTATATACCCTAAAGAAAATTAGTGTTTGTGTGTCCCAGGATACATGTTTAAGTTTGTTCAGAGCTACTGTTCATGACAGCCCCAAATGGAGATTGCCCAAATGTCCGAGTAGAACAGGTTGTTAAATTTTCATACCTGACATTTTCAAAGACCAGCTATCAGTGCTCCTGCCTGTTTCCCTGTTTCCTTTTCATTCTCATATACTCAGGTAATTTCATTGAATTCTTGTGTATGGTAGTGCCAGGTAGTAAGATGTCTTACTTTGGAATGAGGAAGATATGTAGAAATGATGATGGAAAAAAAAAGGGGGGGGGGGTCAGTTCAGGAATTGAATTTTTCCTCCAATATGTCAGCCATAAGCAAGCTGTTTATGATTAAATTACTGGAGTTTGCAAAGTATTCTTTTAAAGGAGATTCAAGATTCAATGAGTCATCAACCTGATAAGCCCTCATTCCATACTTGCTACTTTTTAGCTCTTACCATATTACATAATCATGTAGTCATTTGTTTAATATCTTACTGTGCTGATAGAAAGTAAACTTTGTGCTGGGCCTAGAGTGAGTTTTGTTTATTGTATTCCCAGTGCCCAGCACATATTAGCCTGGCAACTTTAGTAAAGTCTTCTCAAAGGAATACATGAATGAATGTACTTTCTTAAGGAGGAGAGCTAGGCTGCCAGGAATTGCAAATGACCCTGGGGAGGCCAGTGTAAGTGTCATGTCTGAATGTACCGGTCTTGAGTCACACAGGCAAAAGGGTAGAAACCGTTGTTCTAAACTGCCTGGTCCAGCCCCCAGAGATATGATTTAACTGATATGGAATGCTTGATCTGGGAATTTTATACATTCACCAGATGATTGTAATATGCAGCAAATTTTTAGAACCTTTGCACCATAGCGTGCTAAGCCAGTGGTTCTCAAAATATAGTTCCCAGACTGGCAGCATCAGTATCACCTGGAAACTTGTTCGACCCTGACCTGCAGAATCAGAAACTTAGGATTCGTGGGTCAACAATCTATGTTTTCACAAGCCATCAAGGTGGCTATGATGCACAGATGTCCTTTGGATTCAGTGAGGCAGTACTAAAAATAGTTTCATTAACCAATGGATTGTTTAAATTATTCCAAGTACTTTATGTGTTCTTTCTGCTTAAAACCACCAGAAAGTGCTAACTGGTCTTGTTTTCATGTGCATTTCAGCAAACCAAATCATTATGCACCAAGCAATGACATATATGGTGGAGAGATGCACGTTCGACCAATGCTTTCTCAGCCAGCATATTCTTTCTACCCAGAAGATGAAATTCTTCACTTCTACAAGTGGACCTCTCCTCCAGGAGTGATTCGGATTCTGTCTATGCTCATTATCGTGATGTGCATTGCCATATTTGCCTGTGTTGCCTCTACACTTGCTTGGGACAGAGCCTATGGAACTGCTTTAATGGGAGGTGGTTTAGGCTACCCATATGGAGGAAGTAGCTTTGGTGGCTTTGGAAGTGGCTATGGCTATGGCTATGGTTATGGTTATGGCTATGGAGCAGGCTATACAGATCCGAGAGCAGCAAAGGGCTTCCTACTGGCTATGGCTGCCTTTTGTTTCATTGCAGCATTGATGATATTTGTTACCAGCATTATAAGATCCGAAATATCCAGAACAAGAAGGTATTACTTGACTGTGATAATAGTGAGTGCTATTCTGGACATTATGGTATTTATTGCCACAATTGTGTATATAATGGGAGTCAACCCAACAGCCCAGGCTTCTGGATCTTTGTACAGTTCTCAAATATATGCTCTCTGCAATCAGTTTTCTGCATCTACAGCTACTGGACTCTATGTGGATCAATATTTGTATCACTTCTGTGTGGTGGATCCTCAGGAGGTATGAATGATGTTTTTTGTTTTTCATTTTTTTCTCTCCCTCTTCTTAGGTCAGAGGCTCTCAATTCAGGATGCCCAATAGAACCACTTGGGGAATGTTAAAAAATATATTGATGCCAAGGCTACACCTCTGACAAATTACATCAGTGTTTGGGGGAGGTGTTGTCAATCTTTTTTCTTAACAGCTTTGTTAAGATATGATTACCATATAATTTGCCCATTTAAAGTACAATTCTGTGGTTTTTAATATGTTCACAGCATTGTGCAACCATGTGCAACCATCGCCACAGTAAATTTTAGAACATTTTCATCATCCCAAATAGAAACTTCCCTTAGAAGGAGAAGAAGCAAACCTCTACTCTCCCCTGGTTCATAGGCAACCACTAATCTACTTTCTGCCTCTATGGATTTCCCTTTTCTGGACATTTCATATAAATAGAATCATATAATATGTGGTCTTTTGTGATTGGCTTCTTTCATTTAGCATAAATATTTTCAAGGTTCGTCCATGTTATCACTTGTATCAATATTTTATTCCTGAATAATAGTCCATTGTATGGATATGCCAGATTTTATTTATCCATTCATCAGTTGATAGATGTTTGGGTTGTTTCCACTTTGGTTGTTATGAACAATGCTATGAACATTTGTGTACATAGTTTTTATGTGAACATATGTTTTCATTTCTCTTGGGTATATAGCTATGCATGAATTTCTGGGTCATGTGGTAAATCTGTGTTTAACATTTTGAGGAACTGCCAAACAATTTTCCAAAGTGGCTGTACCACTTTACATTCTCACCAGTAATATATGAGGGTTTCAGTTTGTCTACAACCTCATCAGCACTTGTTATTGTCTGATTATAACCATACTGGTGAATGTGGTTTTGTTTTGCATTACCTTAGTGGCTAATGATGTTGAGCATCTTTTAATGTTCTTGTTGATAATTTGTGTATTTTCTTTGGAGAAACATTTATTCAGATCCTTCGCCCACTTTTTAATTGGGCGATTTGTCTTTTTTATTAATAAGTTGTAAGAATTCTTTATATGTTCTCTATACAAGTCCCTTATCAGATATGATTTGCAAATATTTTCTCTCATTCTGTGGGTTCTCTCTTCACCTACTTAATGGTGACCTTTGATACACAAAAGTTTTTCATTTTGATAAAGTCCAGTTTAACTTTTGTTACCTGTGCTTTTTGTGTCATATCTAAGGCTTTGCCTAATTCAAAGTAACATAGATTTACTCCTCTTTTCCTTGAAGAGTTTTGTAATTTTAGCTCTTATAGTTAAGTCTGTGATCCATTTTAAGTTAATTTTGGGCATGATGTATGGAAAGGGTCCAACATTCCTTTGCAATGTAAATACCGAGTTGTCACAACATCATTTGTTGAAAGGGTTATTCTTTGCCCCATTGAAATGCCTTTGTACCCTTGTCACAAATCAATTGATCATAAAATGTGAAGGTTTATTTCTAGACTTTCAGTTCTATTCTATTGACCTATATTGAATACTTGATTACTATAGCTTTGCAGTAAGTTTTGAAATTGGGAAGAGTGAGTTCTTCAACTTTTCTCTTTCAATATTATTTTGGTTATTCAGGGTCACATGCATTGCCATATGAATTTTTATTTTATTTTTTATATCCATGTTACAAGTCTGTATGAATTTTTGGATCAGCTTGTCAATTTCTTCAAAAAAAGCCAGCTGGGAGTTTGAACTGTTGCATTGACCCTGTAGATCAATTTTTTAGGCATTCTTAGTTTCTTAACAATATTAAATCTTCCTATTAATGAACATAAGATGTGTTTCCATTTAGTTAGGTCTTCTTTAATTTCTTTCAAAAGTATTTTGTAGTTGTCAGAGTGGATGTCAGTATTTTTAAAATCTATCCAGTGATTCAAATGTTCAGGCAGGGTTGAAAGCCCTGCCATCCAGAACCATGGTCACCTAATTATATTAACAAAGAAAACGTTTCTGGATTACTAATCTTATTTTCCTTGGAATTTTTTTCCCTTATACCGATTCAGGGATTCCCATTCTTTTACCTGAATGAGTCACTCTTTTGGGATTAGACCTTCTTCAGTAACTACTTTTATTTTGAAGTCTGAAATGTTTTCTCCGTGAATGTAGGCTTCCAGAGGTTTGTTATTGCTGTTTAGATGTGTCTGTGGCAAATGGGGGTTGAGGTTTGGTATTTTTATCTTATCCACCCCTTGTCCCTCTCAGTCCTCTGACTACCTGAAACCTGTATTCCTTGAAAAAGGATGTCACTGTGAGACAACTGGAAGGAGAGCCTTCTGTTACCCATTAGCACACAGCCAGGGCAGAGTCCTGGTACCTGCCTTGACTTCAAGTTCAGGTCAATGTACCACTGAATACCTATCAGACATAGGGAGAAGTGTCACAGGGCCCTTTCTAGTAAGTATTCAAGAGACTTCTAAAGCAAACCTACCAGACTAAATGCATCATTAGGCCATTTGCTCTGTTTATAGCTTGACCATATCCACGTCCTCAAAATTTATGGTAAAGCAGATCCTCTATGACCTGAAATTTACTTTCAGTGTAGAAAGAGTTGCCAAGCATGTATTATGAACTAGATTATAAGCATGATTGGTAACATTTTCAAGCCCTTTAGAAGTATACCAATGATTGAGTTCATTATCAGCCATTCTCATCTGTTTATAAAAATATGACCCGTCCATGCATAGGCTTTGGAACTAGTTTTTTTTTTTTTTTTAATCTCTAAAATGGGGTTGCCTAACTTTAAGCATATTCTGAGGATTCAGTCAAATAATGTATGTGCATGTGTTTTGCTAGCCTTAGCCCAGTTGTTAAAGGCTAGGTTTTAGGATATTTCTAAAATGTAACAATTTGCTTCAATTTTATATCAATTAAATCACAGATATTTAGTAGGGCCTTAGAAAGAGGTGGATTTTAGTAATTTGTAGAGAATGGATTGGGATAAATAAGCAATTAAAACCTACTTATATCCATGTCTTTACTTCCCTTTTTAGGCTATTGCCATTGTGCTGAGTTTCATGCTTATTGTGGCTTTTGCTTTAATAATTTTCTTTGCTGTGAAAACTCGAGGAAAGATGAACCGGTATGACAAGTCAAATATTTTGTGGGACAAGGAACCCATCTATGATGAGCAGCCCCCCAATGTCGAAGAGTGGGTGAGTATAAAAGATGTCAGTAAACTTTCAATCTTTTTTTAAACCCCAAGGTTTCAGTCTCTCTAAGCTTGACTTTTAGTGCTTTATAAAACTTTATTCTCAGAATTATTATCTGTGTGTGTTGCAAAAGTTGTTGCCTCAGTTTTTACTCAGAATTTTAAAAGGGTGGGATAAGTGGCAATCCTTTCACTATAAGGTAAACATCAGATTTCCATTTCCAAGGAGTGGATCTAGGTATTGAAAATAAATGGCTTTTAAAGGAATGATACAGAAAGAACTTGGCATTTGCAAAACAAAAACAACTCCTTCCAGTCTCCCCCTTTTTTGTTTTCCTGTTTGTCATTTTGGAGGAAAACACTGTTGTTCAGCATGCTATTTTTGGTCAAGATTTGCAAGGTAGTAGCAAGTGGCAGTCCTTTTGAACACTAGATAACAGCATGGCAAACTGCTTTGGCCACCTCTACAATTACATATAAAAATACTTGAGTGAGGCAGAGAGAGCAATTTCCTTTTCTGTATATACTGTTAATCTTGTTAGTAGGTGTCTTCCTCTATGATGTGATTTGCTGAGTGCCTAGAAGGGCTCTCTCTCCAAAAATAATCTGTCTTGAGAGAGATTTGGAGTGAAAGTTTGTTTCTCAGAAATCCTGTTAGGATGTTGTCGTAAGCATCCTCAGAAACTGCCATGGTAGGATTCTTTGACCAGACTGATTTCATGCCATGAAGGTGAGATGGGAATCCTGGACACTGGTTCCAAAATAGGTTTGTTTGGGCCAGTAGGGTTGGGATGGGGGGGCAGGGTACCATTGTTCAGGTTTGGGGTGAAGGCTTTGATATTGATAGTATTGAAGGCTCCTTTAGCTCTAGCATATAATAAGTCCGGTTTTTTGAAGAAACTTAGAAATGTAGATAAAATTTTTTCTAGTTAGTTGAGCAAAATTGAAGCAGTCTTTTTTTTTACTTTATTTTGTACATTTAATAATTGAAAATATAAACAAAAACTAAAAAGTAAACACAGATGAATAAATATATACATTCCTCAATTAAATGAAGCAGTCTTTAGAAAGCCAGAAAGGGTGTAGCATGTAGATAGATTTTAGTTTTGCTCCCTTGCCCTCTATTTGAAGCTTCGTTTTGTTTTTTGTTTATTTCTGTATGTTTTGCTTTTTTCCTTTTTCTCCTTATTTCCTTCCCTATGATTTATATAAGGTGTGAAGGTATTATAGAATATTTTCTTTCGACCTTTAGCTCCAGGCAAGGCCACCTGTAGATGGAATAGGACAGTCTGTTGTGTGCTAGTGTGCTATGAAGTCAGTGTTTCGCTGAGAGTTTCTGGGTGTGTCAGTTTTCACTGACTGTTGGATTTGTTTACTTAAGGTTTCGAGAGCCTAAAAAAAAAAAAAAAAAAACTTAAGGGAGACCTTGCTAGTATTATAAGAGTCCCAATGAACTTTGGCCTGTCATCTGATTTTACTGTCATGAAGGTTTAATCAGTTCTAGGTGATTTTGATAATTGGGGAAAAGACAGCCATAGCAACTTATGGAGGTGTTGATGGTGATAAAGCTGAAAGGGGTACAAAGATTCCTCAATGAGTTCCTTGGAACTTGATAGCCAATAGGTGGTTTCATGTGTACTTCTGTTTTTTTCCTCTAGTAATAAACAAATCTGTTTTCATTGTATGAAACTTAATAAAGAATCTGTTGAAAAGCAGATGTATAGTTTTGACTGAACTTGTTTTATACAATACTTAATCACATGCAAATTTCTAATTTCTTTTCCCCTTCCCTTCAGTTTGTCCAACTGAAATACCTGAGGAATATAGGGTATTTGAAATAAATTATTGGGTGGTGATGTTGGCCATAGGCATTTGATTTTTCCTTCCTTTCTTCACTCCCCTGCCCTAATTCACTTTGCTGAACTCATGCCTTGTTCTCATTCTTTCTCCTCAGTTTACTTGAACAACGTGATGTAGACTCTTGTTTCTCTACTCTAATGAACTGTTCTGCTCAAATCAGTCTCATTTTAATAATGGCCAATGAAGGAAGTGGCTGCAGAAGTGGAAATATTTGACTTTGCTTCTAAAGTGCCTGACAGTAGAATGGAGTGGGTTGATTTTTTTTTTCCTTTTGGTCGTTAGAAATCAATATCATAAAAATGATCTCCACTTAAAATAATAAAGAGAACCTAGAATTAACTACATGTGCTAAGTGAAGATTAAAATTTGGGTTCTATTAACTGTAGAGAACTAAGAGAAGATAATCCCTCTATAACTGATACTGGTTGTTTTGGGCGGGGGATAGAAAAACGTTACTAACAATTAGTTAGCTACTCAATATTAGTTTACTCCTAACTTGCAAAAGTAATTTCTGATTACTTTTTTAGTCAAATTCATTATCTGATTAAATCATACTTAATTATTATTATTATTTTTTTAAATTTTTACTGGGAGGTCCCGGGGATCGAACCCAGGTCCCTCCATGTGGGAGACGGACGCTTAATCATTTGAGCCATATCCACCCTAAATCATACTTAAATCACCACTATCATACATTACCAGGACTTTTCTGTCATTCCAAACAGAAACACTGTACCTGTGAAGAATTAACTCCCCATTCCCCACTCTACCCTGTCTTAGATTTTTTAGCATTTTTAGGATCACAACTCCCAGAGCAGAGGCACCTCAAAAGCTGAGCCTTCAGAATTTCAAATAAGTTTTGACCCTTTTGTATTACCTGTGAGAAAACTTGAAAATGTCCAATTTCCTATCCTTGAATCCCCAGCACAATATTTTTCCTGTTTTTTTTTCTTTCTTTTTTTGTTCACCTTTCCCAATATCTTGTTCTTTGTAAAATAAACAGGACATGTTTGGTGTTAACCTAGTCCTGCGTGTCAGTTATTCACTTGTTTGTATCAACATTGTTTTATTTTAAATGTTTTTCTGCCATGCCTTCAACCCTAATTGTTGCTTTTTTATGAATTTAAAGCAAAATATTCTATCTGATTTTAAGTGTAGAAAATTTTGAAAATATGGTGACAAAGAAAATTCTGCAACTGTGAGTTGCCATTTTAGTGTATTTTCCTTCAATGCTTTTTCTCCTCCCACTTCTTATTCTATATCAGAATTATGATCATACTCCCTATCAGTGTAAAATCCTGCCTTTTTTTTTAACTTAACATCATACTGTGAGCATTTATTTCATCATGTCATTAAATGTTCCTCAACAGCATTTTTGATACTGTTAAAATTTTTATTGAAATATTATATACACACAGTAAAGTACATTAAGTGCACCAATTAAATTATTCAGCTTGATGAATTTTTATACCTATATGTCCATGTAACCATCATCCAGATCAAGTTCTAGAAAATTCCAACCTCCAAGGTTTCCTCATTCCTCTTCCCAGTCAGTAACCCCAGAGTGAAGTAACTCCTCTTCTGATTTCTGTCACCATCGATCAATTTTGCCTGTTCTTAAACTTTATATTAATGGAATTATGCACTGATTTTTTTTTTTATCCTTCACTCAACATAGCGTCTGAGATTCATGTATGTTTTTGCATCTATCAGTATGATACTTAAAAAAAAATTTTTTTTTTTTTTTTAACAAGAGAAAGCTTTCCTGATTGTTCCTTTCAAAACAGCTGTGGTCCAAATTAAAACAAAACAAAAAGGTATTTAGGGAAATCTCTCCTTGTCATTTTTGTGCTGCCATTTGCCCAATTCTGGGCATCTTTCCTAACCTGTTCCCACTCCCATTGGTAACCACTCTTAGATCTTAAAATACCTCTCATCACTTTTATGTACGTGTGAAAATAAAACCAAAGAAAAATGGACTTCTTCCTGCTCTTTCTCACAGAAGTTAGCATGCCGATCACACCATTCTGCCCGCACCTTGCCCTTTTACTTTACGTTGTATCTTGGTGGTCTTATCATTTCATGGAGAACTTCCTCATGGTTCCCTGGTTTATTTTACCAATCCCTGGGCATTGGTAGATATATTTGCTGTTTGCCATGACAAACAATGGTATGATTTAAAAATCCAACTTTGTATACCTTGTTTGTATGTTTGTATATGTATTACATCTCTAGGATAGATTCCCCAAAAGAGTACTGCTGGGTCAAGAGTATATGCATGTTTAATTTTGCTAGATATTGGGCAATTGTCCTTCATAGGTTTTGTATCAATTCATAGGCTTCTCAGTGCCTATGAAATTGTTTCCACCCACCTTTGCTGATAATGTTCCATTACAGAGATATATTTGGCCAACTCCTGTTGTTGCACATAAGGTTTTTTTCAGGTTTTGACTATTTTAAATAATGGTTTAATGAGCATTTTATGAAATCTTTGACCAAATTGTTTCTTTAGAATAGAGCTAGGATTAAGAGTGTGAACATTAATGCTCTGGATCCATTTAAGGTTCATTTTTGTTTTATAAAATGTTTCTTGTTTATTTATATATATATATATATATATATATTTTTTTTTACATATCCCCTGCCCTTTCTGCTTGTTCTTGCTGTGTTTATTTTTTTGCGTTCTTCTGTGTCTGCTTTGTCTATCCCCCGCTGCGGCGTCGCGCCGAGTCTGCTCGTGGGCAACTTGCCTTGCCCATGGCAGCTTTTTGCCCTGCCCAGGGCGGCTCTGCCCCACCCACGGTGGCTTGCCCCCTCAAGGCGGTCTGCCCCGCTCGGAGAGGCCCCCGGGAACCGAACCCGGGGCCTCCCATGTGGTGTACCGGCGCCCTATCCACTGGGCTACAGCCGGCCCCTATTTTTATATTTTTTAATTTTTTGGATTAATTTGCAATGGATCTTTATGTTAAGTGTATTACATTTTTACAAGCACTTTTTGTTCCTGTTTTTCTTAAATATTAGTTTTTTTTTAAAATATAGAAACAATGGAAAAAATGGTTCTACAACCTCACCATTTTAAAAATGCTTGTTTGCCTTTTTTGTTCATGGAGGATGTAAGAAGTTCCTATTATAAAGGTAATACAAGTTTATTATAACAATATAGCAAAAATAAACAAAAATGTGAAAGTATTCCTCTTCTCCTACAACTCCCCAGTGGAGCCATTTAATACCATTTTTCCCCCTGAAATATCTTCAACTGTTTTTTTTTTCTTTTCATTTAGTGACTTTTAACATATAGGGTTATATCCTTCTAAGTCTTTTTCCCACTCAAATAGAGTTAATGACTTCATACATTCTAAGGCACACTCATTTTAATTTTTCTGAAATTGGGTACATCACTTCTTACTGGTGATTTTTATATGGTGGGGAACACCGCCCGCCCCCCCCCCCGCCACTACAAAATGTTACTTAAATGGGTGCTGTACTTTAGAGTTGATGGCAGCTTAGACTCCATCCTTGTGTACAATGACAGACACAGATTTGATGCAGTCGCCTAGTGGGTGTAAGAACGTAGACTGGAGGTGAATTGCCTGGCATAATCCAGCCTGGCCAGTACTTATGTGAGACCTGGGCAAAGCCATTCACATCTCTGCCTTAGCTTCTCCATCTCTCAGATGGGGATAATGATAGTGCCTACCTCATAGGCACCACTGCAATGAGTTAATAATTGTAAAATACATAGAATATTGCCTTCCATGTGGTAAACAATGTGATATTATTTTTAATAATTTGATGTCATTTTTTAACCAAAAAGTGGGTTCATAATTACTTTTTTTTTTTAATTCACTTTGTATTGTGAACATCTTTCTAAGTCTGTCAGTAGTACACAGACATCTACCTGCTTGCTTTTAGCAGCTATTTGGTATTGCACAGTGTGAAAATATACCATGATTCATTCCCCTATTTTTGGACATTTTTATTGTTTCCAGTATTTTGCTATTCCAAATAACACTACAGTGTGAAATTCTTATATATGTATCTTAATGCACTCTTGCTGGTATTTTTTCTATAAGATATATTTTTAGAAGTGGTCATTTAAATTTTGTAAGGTATTGCCAAATTACTCTCTTTAAAGCCTGTTCAAGTTCCACTAACACTGATAGCATATCAGGTTGCTTATTTCCCAACATCTTTTCCCTCTCTGAATTTTATCAGTCTTTAATTTTTGTCAAGCTGATAAATGAAAGTTGAATTTCATTTTAACTTTAAAAAATTTTGAGATTGAGCATATGCTTATATTCTTAAATCACTTGCCATTATAGCATACTTGTTTTTCTTTTGGGTTGCTTATTGTTTTCTTATTGGAGTTTTTCATATTATGCATATTAACATTTAGTCTTATATGTTGCAAATATATCCTCTCAGATTGTTGTTGATCTCTTATCTCTGTTTATGGGGTTTTTATTTATGTTTTTACATTTTTCCATCTGTTTCCTTATGCCTTCTGCATTTCTTTGCCTTGTGCCTAGAAAGTCTTACCCCCTTTCAAAGTTTAAATAATATTTCACTCTTGTTTCCTCTGTATTTTAAAAGTTGTATTTTATTTTTCACCTTGTTTTGGGCTAAGTGTATGCAGAGAGCAGAGTTAAATGTATTTGTCAGTTCATGGTACATTTTATCATCCTTGATTGTTGAAAAGTTCCTCCTTTCTCATTTTTCTTGTTGCTATTATTATTATTATTTTCTCTTTAGACTGTTAGACTGCGAGGAACTTTTAAATAGCTTTATTGAGGTAAAACATACATATCATAAAATCCACCCAATGTAGGTATATAAAATTAAGTGATTTTTAAGCAAATTTATTGAGTTGTACAGCCATCATCCTAATCCAATTTTTTTAATAAACTTTTATTTTAAAATAGTTTAAGATTTACAGAAACTTACAAAGGTAGTGCAGAGAGTTCCCATCTGCTCTGCACCTGGTTTTCTCTATTGTTAACATGTTACATTAGTGCGATATATTTGTCACAACTAATTAACCAGCATTTGATACATTGTTGTTAAAGTCCATATTTCAATTTTTTTTTCAAGATTTTATTTTTATTTTATTACATATCTCCCCACCCCCCCCCCCCCCCTGCGGCAACGCACCGAGACTGGTCACTGCGCAGGCGTGGCTTTCCCCGCTTGTGGGCGGCTTCTGCTTCCATTCACAGCCAGCTTTCAGTTCGCGGGTGGCTGGCTGCGCTCCATTCGCAGGCGACCTGCCCTGCCCGTGGTGGCTTTTGCCCTGTCTGTGGCAGCTTTTTGCCCTGCCCACGGCGGCTCTGGCCCGCCCATGGTGGCTTGCCATTCTCAAGGCGGTCTGCCCACTAGGAGAGGTCCCCGGGAACCGAACCCAGGGCCTCCCATGTGGTATGCCGGTGCCCTATCCACTGGGCTATCGAGCCGACCCCCCCATATTTCATTTAGATTGGGAAACTTATTTTTTGATTATGAGGTAAGATCTAATTTGGTTTTGTTCCCAGGTGGCCTGCCAGTTGTCCTGAAGTTAAACATTTTTGGTATAAATCAATGTTACAATTATTCTTCCTTTTATAGACACATTTTAACCAAAACAATTATGTAAAGAGCTATTAAGTCGTTTTCTTACAAGTAGATTGGTATTTTTTCCTGAATTTATGTTGGAGTTAACATTGCTGTTATATAAATAGGAAACATTTATCATTCAGATGTGTATAGTCACATAATGGGGGACAAAGCTAGAACTAGAAACCTAATTGAACATTTCCATGCCAAAATGCTCTTATTTTGTTTTAGTTGTTTTTTAACTTTATAGAAAATGTCCCAGCATTTAGTTTCTTGAGACTTGCTTTTTTTTAAGTCAACATTAGGTTAATCTGATTCATCTGTGTTAAATGTGGCTGGCATACATCTGGTTGTACTATTGTCTAATCCTCCACATTATACCATTTTGTAACAGTTTATCCGGTCTCCTGTTGATGGGCATTTGGGTTATTAAAACAGTGTTACCATGGACAGTTTTGATTCATCTAAGAGTGGAACTCCTGAGGCGTTAAGGTCTGTGAATGTCCAGCTTTAAAAGATAATGCCAAATTATTTTCTAAAATTTACCCACTTACAAACTCACCAGCAACACTTGGTATTATTAGGCTTTGTAATGTGTAAAAAGAATATGACTCTTGTTTTGCTTTATGTTTCTCTGAGCATGTCATGTTTATTGGCCTCAAGTGGTTTCTTCTGCGTCTTACCTTTTGGCAATTGCTGAGGTGGCAAAACTCAACCAGTTTCTCTGATACTCTTGATTCTCATAAGAGTTTTTATGGGATAAAGGTCAACTGCTCTGAAGTAGCATCGTTTATTACATGATCGTTAGTACACTTTTCAAAAATAACTAACCCATTATAGATATGACAAGCCTAATTGCCTTTCCTCCTTCGATTAGTAAAGATGACAGTGTTTCCCTTCCCTCTTCCATTTTCTTGATTGTGTGATGTTGAAAACTTGATTCTCAGTGCTGGGAATCCACTAATGATTGCATAGCCAATGGGAGCAAACACTCTCAAGTGCTCTTCTCAGGTTGAATGGCACCTCCTTACTGTTGCTCTGATATTTTACTTTGTTGGGTTTGTTCATCACTGGAGGCAAAGGAGTCCCTTCAGTTGTAGGTTTCAGTTGTTAGATGTCTAGCCTGATGGGATCGTTAGCACTTCCCTTCTTTTACTGCTGACCAATAAATAGCATTGGCTTTTTTGGTAGAAGCTTTTCTTGTGACTTTAGGCAGATCATTTCTTGTTATTTTTACCATGTGTATGTCAAGGATGTCTGGTTTAGAGAGGATGCCTGGTATAGTGGCAACAGCATTGGACCCCAAATCTTTGGCTACGAGTCCAGCTTCCATTACTCTTTGCCAAGCAGCTTTAACCCCTCTGAGCCTTAGTTTCCATATCTATAAAATGGGGACAGTAATATGTTATCTGCCTCTTAGAACTGATGTGAGAGGCATATGATAAAGTGGATAAGATAGTAAAATACTGAAGTCTACCTTCCAGGGACATGGAAAGGAAAATAACTGACTATATAGAAAAGAAATAATTTTGATGTTGCATGAATTCGGATTCTTTTGGTTACAGGAGACAGAAACAACTTAAATTACCTTAGGTAAAAAGAGGAATTTATTTGCATGCTTTGGGGAGGTAAGTTATGAAATCTTAGAAAGAGTTAGAACAACTTAGCAGCAGAGGACAGGGATGTGATTCCCATAAAGAACAGCTAAAATTACACACTTGTAGGCCATTCTTTTCTCATCTTATCTTCTTTCGGTCTACATAAGCTTCATTTTTCTCTCACTTGGAGCTCTTCGTTTTGCACAGTAGAGTTTCATCTAAGACTGGCCTGGGAAGGGGCCCTGACTGGCCATCCATCCACTAACCCACTGTGGTCAGGAGCAGGGCCCCCTCACATAATATGGCATATGGCAGTTCCGAAAGCTACTGTGTGGAATGGGGAAATGGTTTCTAAAGAAAGAGTGCTGTGTAGGTGATACTTTCTATAAATATGCTGTATGAATTAGTTGTCATTGTCCCCTTGTTTTTGATGTCTTTGGTCATCTTACCAGCTTTAAATTCAAGGTGCAATTTGAGTAGCTTAGAATGAGTTTCTGAGCAGCTTTGAATTTGCCTGCCTCACTCCAGTCCCCTTGGTAGTCAGCCTACTCCTCCCATTGACTTGTGTTATGCTGCTCAGACCCTTTCCTATCCCTGCTTGAGATTGGCTTCTTACAAGGGCAGGGGTCTGGTCCAAGGAGTTGTGTCCTGCTGGTACACTGAGAATGCCAGCTGTGGTAATTCAGCTGTGGGTGGCAGAGCTGAGCTGAGAAGGACGAGCACCCTTTATTTAGTCCATGGACACAGGTATTTCATGTTAATCTAGCCCATTCCCATTTCTAGAAGGTCATGAAAACCAGAGCATACATAATCATTTTCTCTAGAGTAAATATTTATAACGATCCTGGTTTTGGAAAAGTACACACCTACGGTAAATATTAAGGGTTGGTTTTAAAACCTGTGTACTTGAGATTAGTTTTTATCAACACCTGCAGTATTCTGGCGAGGTAGTAACTGAAGGTTAAGAAGAGTTTAAGATGATGCTGTGAATACATTTTTATTTGGTTTTGGTAAAGTAAAAGAAATCATAATCTGAGAGCAATATGGGACTTTCAGGTAAGATCATCTAATCTATCTCACTGAATTTACATGCAAAGAAGCCGAAGCTCTGTGAGGTGGACGTGCTAACAAGATGGTGGCTTGCTAGTGGTGACAGGATAAGTCAGGACTAGAAATTTGACCTTCCTTACTATGTGCTCCTCTTGGTATATTAATGAGACCAACTTGCATTTGAGCTTCATGTCTTAAAAACTTTGGCAACAAACCTAAAAAAAATGCAGTAAAAGAAATAAAGTAATAACCACCATTTCTCCTAAGTATTTATTATATATATGCTAACCACTTTATACATTATCCTGAGTTATCCTAAGGTTAGTCACTTTATCCTAACTAACCCTTACAAGGTGGCTACTTTTTATAGAAGCAGAAACTGAATTTTGCAAGGACTTCAGTAATTTGTCTCAGACATCACAGCTACTGAAAAGCAGGACAAATATTCTAACTCAGATGTTTGCCTTTATAACTTGTGTTTTTGGTGTGAGGTGTTTTTTTTCTCCTGTTATACCTAAAGACACTCTGAGCCTCAGTTTCTTTGTGAGTAAAATTGGGAAAAAATGGTACTTAGTTAATAAAACTTAAGCATTAAAACAAGATCATGTATGTGTAAAGTACCTATCTCTACCATAAATCAGCAAACCAATTCCCAAAGAATATTATCTGCATGTCTTCTAATTTGCATCTTTTCTTGCTATGCCACATGATTTATTTCAGAAATAGGCACAGGCAAATTTGGAGAGAACATGCCATAAACTTCTCCATTGTTACCAGATAGCAAGTGAGTGCTGTTAAACAAGATGAAAGAAATAAGTAGGATGTACCTAAATCTAAAAGCTAAGTTTGCTGTTTAGGTAAACCTATCTTTAACACTGTGATGCAGCATTTACGTAGTATCTATTCCTAGCCTTTACCTGTCAAGGTAGGAGCTAGTGAGGATAACTGAGGTGTAGAGAAGGGAAAGTGTCCCTGATTGTGCTGTACAGATCCTGTCTTTGTGGTCAGGCTTGAGCATTTCCTTCATCTTCTGGTGAATTTAATCAGTTTGCTCCAAGGTGGTCTTATCTATTCACTTAATAGGTTCTTCATCTGTAAATGGGAAAAATAAAAGTTCCATCTACAGATATGTTCATGCTGTGAGGATTAAAGGGGCTTAGATCAGGCCAGCACATATTTTAATGCCCAGTAGGTTTTAGTTAGAATAATACTTGTTCGTATTTGCAGCAATGAGCTTGAATTAGGGAAAACATGCAAGTACATTTAATGTTTTAATTTAATTTTTCTTCCACTTATGTACTGTACTATAGGCTTACCATAAGAACAAATGTCTTTCTCATTGGCATGCCCTGCATATCATCTCCCTCTGCACACAGGAGGGAGGGGACAGGTGTGCATGGAGTAGAAGCCTGGGACCCGGTAGTGGTGATAATCAGTATTCGACATCTGATGGACTTGAATAGCCTTCTTATTTTCAACCAGTACAAGCATTTTTGTATGTAAAAGCAGTCCTGTGGGCTTTCTCATCCCTGGGAATGATTGCACTGTTACTTGTGACCTCAGATGGAACAAAATGGAACCGAAATAGAAGTGCCCTGTCAGCTGACATTTAGAAACCACTCAGAGTCTGGGTACTGACAGCCCGCTCTATTCCAGCATCACTGTGATTGAAAAGGAGTGGGAGGGCAGGCCAGGGAATTCTGGAGAGCCAGGTTTAGAGAGTTCTGTAATGGAAGGTGAGGTAATGTGCGCTAGAGCTGGTGAGTATCTTTATGGCTCTCTAAAAGGCAGGAATTCTAGGTTTTCAGCACTAAATTGAGTTTTTTCTAAAGTTAACCTAAGGTATAATGGTTTAAACAAGGCACAGTTGTCTGATATTGTGTCCTGTGTCAGTGGTTCTCAAACCTGAAGGTGCATCAGAATCTCCTGGAGGCTTGTTAAAACATTGGTGGCCCCCATGCCCAAGAATTGGCATTTTGAATGAGTTCCAAGTAATGTTGATGCTACGGGTGAGGGGACTACACTTAGCAACCACTGTTGCCTAGACTCAAGCTGCAACAGTTACACTGCCAGCCAGTTGGCGTTCCAGTTAATGTATGCCTAAAGCCTTTTCCACATCCTAGCATACTTAGAAAATGATAACATTGTGTAACATACTGGAGTAAACTGAGTGGGATTTGGAACCCCAAATGGCATTTACACTCAAAGGTGAACTGGTGCAGAGGCTGAGGACGAGTATTCTAACCCAGATATATGGGTTATTCCTTGTGGCACACCTGTTGAGGAATTCTGGCATGAGATTCGTGTGTACTAAACTGAAGTACAGTATTCACCAGAATTTCCACTTGTAGAGCCAGGGGGCCTTGAATGAGATCATTGATGGCTAAGATTAACTTACTGAATATGAGGTTTTCCCATCTCACACCCTCTCAAAGTTCTAACTCATTGATTCTGAGGGAGTTTCAGAATTCACTTAAAAAAAAAAAAATTCCTCCTCCCCTTGAGATGGCTCCTTCGTCTGTCTACTTGTCTCCATTCATTGTCTGCATGTCTTCTTTAGGCTGCACCAGGAACTGATCCTGGAACCTCCCATGTGGGAGGCAGGCACCCAACTGCTTGAGCTACATCCACTCCCTCATAATTCACTTTTGTCAATATATATTCCCTATGGGCAGTGTGCTTTGCTAAATCCGTAGTGCCATCTGATCCACATGATTTAGTCAGACTTGCTCAGACCTGGTTCATGATCTCTTCATTTGTAGGATTAGTACATTTGAGAGCATTTGCCTTCAAGGAACCAAAGGTAGAGAAACTTCTGAGGGAACTTTCAGATGCAGTTTTGAGGCTCTTGTCAGGGGAACATCTGTGGGTGTAAAATATCAGAAAACGAGAAAAACGAGTTGTTCAGCTTGCTGTTCAGAGAACCTGTAGCACAAGTGCACGTGGCAGGTAAAGGTGGAATGAGCAGGTTGCAAAACTGGAGATGATACTTTGAGATTAAGGTGCTCCTCCCTCTGCCGCCTCCTACATTTCTCCACTTTGATTGCCAAGCATGAACAACCCATTTTCTCGTTTGAAGGTGTTGTTCTTGCACTCTGAACTAAACAAAGGCACCTGGTGACTGGTGACCTGGTTATTACATATTCATAGTAATTTTGCGTCAAAATCTGCTCCTGTAAAGTTAGAGTAATAGGCAAATGAAATCCTTCAAAATGGATTCACATCATCTCATTAGGGTGTGGTACGGAGTATAAAGTCCAGGCAATGAGAATGGTTTCCTTTGTCACAGAGAGTAGTTAATACCTAGACAAGATGATGGCACTCTCAAGCTAAGTTTGGATTTACTGAGGTGGCAGTTTGTTATGCCAGAAAGAGTTGGGCTTTGCAGCTAGGTGGGCCATGGTTCAAATCTCCCCTCTACCACTTCACCTTCTGTGTAACCTTGGGCAAATTAATTTAACCTCTGTGGCTCAAATCTGCCATCTGAAAATAGAGATAATCATATCTCACTGAGGCGGTGGTGAGGAATAAGCAAGGTCAGGTTTTGCCTGGCATGTGACAGATACTTAATAGATGATCTTTCCTGTCATTCTTAGAGGTAGGTGACTTTTGTCACATTACTGGACTAGTTGGTTGCGGGTCTAGCCTGAGTCTTTCTCCCATGTGTGAACTGAGAACAAAGAGAAAAAGGAGAAATGGCTGTCATTATTGCTTTTTGTTTTTACTAATTCTGAATGACAGATGAAATTGATTTGAGTGGTGATTCAGTGTTTTCCCCAAACTTAGTTTTGTGGGGAGAGAATTTCTTTCAAGGTACTTGAAACATTAATGACGTTTTTATTCTCACTTCATGGAGAGGTTGTTCATAAGTCAGGAGCATCTGTATACATAATTGTGTAGACCCATCTTAATGCCAGGGGAGGAAGGCAGAGGCCTCAGAGTTAAAACAGTTGTTTGGAGTAGAGAGCACATGCGCTGCCCTAAAGTAGAGCCACCCTCTTTGTTTTCATTTTGGCATCCCACAGAGACTGAGAATGTTTTCATCAACTCACCAAGGGGTGTTAGATGTTTTTTACTACAAATTTTTTTTTCACAAGTGACTTATAATCAAAACACTTACAATGAAAATAATGAAATTTTCAGAAAATTCATCATGATTACCTCTTGTGAAGATCTTCTGAAATCATATTTATTTCATTTTGACATTTTAGAAACACTAAGGTCTTTCATGATTGGAATTTCATGATTGAAAGTCTTAGTAAGACTTTTCATTGTATCACTGTAAATTGATTATTAATTTCCTTAAACCTGGTCTGTGTGAATGCTTTCCTTTTTGAGTTTAATCTCAAGGGTGAGTCTGAGTCATTCTTGTTGGTTAGGTTTGTTTCCTCTTCAGCCTCTGCATGGCTGGCTTTCCTTTCACCTGACTTTCCCCTCCTAATGTCTGTGTGGGGAGTGGGTGCCACTCTGACCAAGATCTCCTTAAAGCCAGGTCCCAGCTAAGACAACCCCGTTTGAGGTTGGGCTCTGCTGTGTGGATTTTCCCTTCACTTCTGTCCCCTCCAGGCTCTGTTTCAGAGCCAGAGCACCAGTCCCAACATTCGGTTTGGGTAATAATTGAATCGCAAATTTTTCTTTCCTTTCAGTGCTTAAAGACAAATATTCCTCAATTCTTGTTCTCCATCTTGCTCTCTTCTGCCCCTAATTTCTTAGAGCTACTTTCAAGTTATGTTCACTAGTTGCTGTTCACATTTAAGGCTTCTTTTTCTCGGGTTTTAAATCTTTAAAAATGTATTATGATTATTGAGATGGTGTTATTTTTAAAAAACTTTAGTTGTATCATCAATTTTGTGGGTTGGCTGGGGATCCCTTTTCTTGTAATAGGAAACACAGGTTGGGAAATCCTTGTATTAATTACTAACACAACCCACTGGGGCTTCCCCAACCCTTTATTGTCTTTTTTTAAATTTTATTTTATTTTTTGTACTCTTTCTTTTTCTTTTTTTATTGTCTTTTGTAAGTAGCATATTTTGGGTTTTTACTCA
>PVKH010004099.1:0-23887 GCA_004027955.1 Chaetophractus vellerosus
GTTTTTTTCCCAAATCCCTACCATTTAACCAAACCACTGACCACAGTCTATGAATAATGAGTCAATATAAACACATACCTCTGGTATATTAGCTTCCTAGGGTTTCCATAACAATTTACCACAAACTAGGTAGCTTCAAACAAAACAATTTCATTCTCTCACAGTTCTGTATACTAGAAGTCTGAAATTAAGGTGTTGGCAGGGCCACACTCCCTCCAAAGACTTTAGTGAAGAACTCTTCCTTACTTCTCCCTAATGTCTGATGGCCCAACCAACTCTATCATACTCCTTAATTTCACTAAAATATTCTATGTAAAATATTTGGACTCTCAGAGCCCTGCCTTCTATTGGCAGTTGATGACTGGTATCTAAAAGTGATCACTAAAGTAACTCTTCTGTCACTGCATGCCATGGACTGCCCATGCCCCCTTAACAACTGGAAACAGGATCATTAATGCCTTTAAATTTAATCACAGAACCAATCCCAGAAAACCCAGAACTAATTCAGAAACTCATCATTAAGATTCTGTTCTTAAGGACACATTCTCAAATTCTATTTCAGAGAACCAGGCCACTAGGATGAATATATACATGCTATACTTATATACACACTCACATATACATATAGACGTGTGTGTGTGTGTGTGTGTGTGTGTGTGTGTGTACAAAATAGAAAAATATAGATTTGTTATGGGGCTTTGACCTGATAATTGTGGGAGCTATTTAAGTACTTTCTTAACTAAGGCTGTTGTCTCTGCATCTGATGCTGGAGAACGAAGTCACAGGGCAGGCAGGCAGGAAGGTGGAAGAGAGCAGAGCAAGTGGGAACTCAGAAGCCCATCAGGACAGGCTGAAACACATGTCAGTCCTCACTGCCTCTGACTTGGTAGTGAGGCTGGCCTGCAGAAGCCAGGGCTCTTTGTCACGGAGCCAAACACACACACCTGGCCTAGGAGTCAGAAGCTGGAGCATTCGGAAGGTAGAACAATTGCAGGCTCAGTTGCTGCTTTGTGCTAATGAGGTAGGAGAACAGATCAGGGACAATGCATGTGAGCTGAAAAATAATTGCTGCTTCACTTTCACCCTCTAAATCTCACACAAGGGTCTCTCTGGTGGCTCACCTTAACCGGAAACACATAGGAAAGGGAATCCTGGGAAAGATAGTTCACCCTCCCGAAGTGCATATGTTACAAAGCTGCCACACTAGCTACAGTGATGGATGGAGACCCTGTGACTCGGCCACTGCCAGCAGGCTGAGGGCCAGCATATCATAAACAGGAGCTCTAGGCTTGCAGCACTGGCCCACTGTAGGGCTGGAGGAAAACAGAGAAGCACATCTGAGTGAAAGAATTTATAGAGTCACTCAAATGTGTCAAGTGCCAGTGACCGACAGAGTGGCCTGGCCTGACACCCCCCCTCACTCCCCTTCCCCAGCCCCATGGCACTCAGGCTGTGGGGAGTGACCACACGCTGCCGTCCTCCCGACCTTGCTGGTGTATGCTGCTGCCTCCTCCGAGGCTGGGGACTTGTTCCTTTCATATTTGACTCTGACTCTGTGGAAAGGGTTGGAAGCAGACAGGAAGGCTCTCTTCATCCTTGGTTGTTACTCTGATAATGTTCCGTCGCAGGGGCTTGCAATTAGCTGGGTTCTCCTGGTGCTGTTGAGAAAAGGAAGGAAGGTGGCCTGGGGTTGCATAAGGAGGAAGTAGATGTGCTGGCCCCACATAGGCACGCACAGAGGTTATTAACCTCCTCATTAGCTGAACCGGTGCTTTGCCAGCACCTCGGGCAGGTGGTCTGGGGTGGTGGGCACGCCTGCAGACGTCTCACACAGGACAAGTGCGTCCGAAAGGTGACGGCGGCGGTCAGGGGGAAGGGTGGCTGATTCCTGGTCTTCCCCTCGGTGAAGCCGGCCTCAGAAAGCCTCTTTTCCCTGAGGGTCCTGTGGGAGCATCAGCTATTCCACCCCAGGGCGGCCTGTTTCAGCACAACAGACATGCAGCACAATGCTGATGCTCAATCTAACTCACCAGATGGCACCGAAAAGTCACAGCTTCCGTTTTTCCTACCCTGACAAGGTTTTACAAGGGTAGAAATGAAACAGTTCTTCCAAGGGAAACAGTGTCTGTTCTGGGACCGTGGAGGCTTCATTCCAGCGAGGGGAGGGTGGGAACAGTGCGGAGGCGTACGTGCGTGTGCCCGTGCCGGCGTGCTTGTGTGAACAAGCGGCTGGGGTGGGCCAGGAGAGGGTGTGATTCCAAAACCTGCTCTCCCCCCGTGTCCTCTCAGCCTCTATGCTGAGAAATGAGTGACGGGTCACAGAAGGGCGCAGTGACATATGCATCAGGTAAAAGCAAAATCAGGTGTACAAGGACTGAACTCAAGACCAGTCTTCACAGTCTACAATGTCAGCAGTGTCGTCTTGATCAGGGGTATCCAGGAAGTCAAGCAGCCGAGACAGAGATGGCCCTGGGTTGGAGTCTGTTCTCACTTATGTGGTACCTTCTATTAGCAAGCCAAGCTATGCTGTTGTAGATTTTGTAGATTTTGTTCTGCAAAAGATCATAAGAGATGCTAGAGCAAAAAGTAAACTGAGAGTCAGAGAGAAGAAGAAATTGGCAGAGTAGGCAATAGTGGTGGGGTGAGAGGTTCAGAGACCATATGTAGAGTGAAAGTCCTGGGTGCCAGAGTTGGGAGACCTGTGGTTTAGTTCTAACTCTGCTACTTCCAGCACAGATCATGAGCCTCAGTTTCCTCACCTGTAATATCAGTATAACAATACCTTAAGCACAGGGCTTCCCCTCCGCCCCAAAATATAGGAGGTAAGGTGCGCAAAAACACGTTACAATTGGTAAAAGAAAAATAAAGCTAATAATTGAGACTTTCCAAATAGTAATAATATTATCAGCTACTATTTATCGTTTCATCCTTCTAATACTCTGTTTTATACATGAGGAAACTGAGTTTCAAAAGGTTAAGAAATATCCAAAGTCACACACAAAATAAATAGAATGGCTAGGATATCAACTCAGGCCTGTTGATTTCTTTTTTTTTTTTAAGATTTATTTTTTATTTATTTATATTCCTCACCCCCCCCCCTGCTGCTTGTTCTTGCTGTGTTAATTTTTGCGTTCTTCTGTGACTGCTTGTCTCCCCCTGCTGTGGCATCCCGCCGAGTCAGCTCATCACGCAGCGGCCTGCACTGCCCACGGTGGTTTGCCTTCTCGAGGCGGCCTGCCTTCTAGAGGAGGCCCCAGGAACCGAACCCAGGGTCTCCCATGTGGCAAACCAGGGCTCTACCAATTGAGCCACAGCTGGTTCCTGGCCTGTTGATTTCAAAGCCCTTGTGCCCCCTCCTCATTCCATCCTACCTGCCTCTCGAAGCTTTGATTTACCAAAGTCAGCCAAATGTAGGCATTTCCCCACTCACCCCTCTGGTTTCAGGTCTTCTCAGATCTGGGACTTTGCAGAAATATAAGTAGAGTAAATTTAATATTCATATCACAGTGTAGAGGAGGCTGGCTCCGTAACCCAGCTCACTTGGACATAGATTTTAAAATTTTGCCTGTTCTGACCTGTACCTTAATCTTCAATTTTGGACCGTATAAGTACCTCTTAGAAAAGCAGTTTCTTGATTCTTTATTTGGCTACCTGAATCTTCCTAGACCTTCTTCCAGGGGCAGTTTCTAGTAACATCAAGCCCTTAACACTCTCTGAGACTTGCTTTTTTGGGTATCTAAACTCCTGTGTCTTCCAGCATCCCATAGATGCCTTCTGGGTGTTGCATTCTTGGTGTCTGGCCCAGCAAAATAATTGGAGCTTCTGCACAAGAGTTGACCCCAGTACAAGAAAGATTCTTCCTCTTCCTTGAGTATACATGTCTTTACTCCCAACCACCAAGCTTGGGCCACTGTGAGGAAAACTGATCTCTGCATTGGTCAGAGCAGGAAGATGTAGCCAGATTTTGGCATCATTAAACTGGTCAACCAGCTGCAAGACATTACCAGCTGCCGTGTTAATCATTAATGAGGCAGACAGCGCCTGTTGCCTGCGTAGTGAACCAAACATTATGACTTGAGTTTTCATTTCATTTAAAATTAACTCACTGAATGAAGAATCACCCTCCAGCTTGTGAGAGACAGAGCTGTTGGCACAGAGAGAGGGACCTGGCAGGCCAGAAGCACAAAGGGAACATAAAGTCCCTTGCTGATACGCTTCAACTGTTTGTATGCAGGCCATGTCTTTTAATTCCACTCAATCTCAGCTCCTCAAAGCTGCTGCTCAAAATATTTCTGTGTTCCCAAGCAGAGACTCTATGTGTCACAGCCCCTTCCTGCTGTGGCATGTGCTGATGCCACTCCAAATTGCCTTTAGTACATCTTTAAATCTAGGCAAATTAGGTGTGTAGTTCCTACTCTGTATTTGGGGATTTTATTTTCTTATTCAAGAGAAGCAAATGCAATTTTTTAAACATTTTACCATGTTTGAACACAAAAAAATTAAATAGAATATGGGAAGCAGATGTGGCTCAAGCAGTTGGGTGCCCGCCTACCACATGGGAGGTCCGGGTTCAGTTTCCAATGCCTCCTAAAGAAAACAAGCAAGACAGCAAGCTGATGCAACAGGCTGGCACAGCAAGCTGACGCAACGAGGAGACACAACGAGTTAACACAATGAAAGACACAACAAGGAAAGAGCAGAGGCGGCTCAAGCAATTGGGCACCTCCCTCCCACATTGGAGGTCCTGGGTTCAGTTCCTGATGCCTCCTAAAAAGATTATCAGAGACAGAGAGCACACAATGAATAGACACACAGAGCAGACAACAAGCACAAACAATGAGGGGAGGGAGAGAAATAAATAAATAAATAAATAAAATAAATCTTAAAAAAAATTAAATAGAATAAGCTAATGAATCCCAATAAACCCATCCTTCTCCTTAAATAATTATAAACATTTCATCAATCTTATTTCCTCCATCTCCCCAAATTGTTTTTGTTGCTGTTGTTATTGTTATTTCATGGGATATTTTAAAGCAAAACAAAGACATCATGTTATTCTACCAAAAAATCTTTTAGTATGAATCTCTGATAAGGACATTATTTATCTCTTCATATAACCACTATGCCATTTTTACACCTAACAAAACACATCAAGTACTTATTAATACCATCAAGTAATGAGAATATATTCAAATTTCCCTGATTATCTCAAAAACGTCCATTTATACTTGGTTGCTCCATTCAGGATCTAAACAAGGTTCACACATTGTTAGGTCTCTTGAGACTTTTTAATTTTGTAACAGTCCTCCTTGCTTTTCCTCTCCCCACCTTTTTTCCCGGCCACTTAGTAAAATAGGGCTGTTTTCTAAAATGCCCTACATTCTGAGACTGGATGATTGTTTCCTCATAGTGTTTAACTTTTTCTCCTATCACTACTTTTCCTGTAAATTGAAAGTGAGATCTATAGGTTTGACCAACTCAAGTTTATCATTTAAGTGAAAATCCTTCATAGAGGGTGTGCTTTTAATTGCACCATATTATGAGACAAATGATGTTTAGGTTCCCACTTTCAAAGAAGCCATCTTGGACATTCCAGGCCCAGCAGACGCCACATGGAGGAGAAGAACTTCCCAGCTGAGCCCAGCCCAGATAGTGGAAGAGAGAAAAATAAACAAGTTATCATTCTTTAAAGCCATTATTTTGTAGAACTTTATTGTACAGCAATAGATAACTGAAACACTGATTGAATTAATTCATTTTTTATATTGTATGCTTTTTATTTCTAGATTGTCTACTTAGTTTTTCTTTATAGATTCCATTTCATTTTGAAATTCCTCATGCGTTTATGCATGTTGTAAACTTTTTGTACTAAATCCTATAATATCTTTATTGTAGTCATTTTAAAGTGGTTTGTCTGATTTCAACATTTTTGTCCATCTGAGGGCCTGTTTCTATTGATTTTTTTTCTTGATTATGTGTCACATATTCTTGATTCTTCACAAGTACCATACTTTCTTTTACTAAGCTAGACACTTTATGTAAAAAAAATAAAACAATGCAGTAAGAAATATAACTAATACTTCCAAAACAGAGCGTCCCTTTTTCTGTCAGGTCACTAGCATAAAGGGCTCTTTCTATCAAATCTGTGTTAAAATGGGCCTGGGCTTTGTTAAATAGATCAGTTCACCATAAGATTCAAATATTTTGAGGACAGCATCAGGACATTTCCTTTAGCGGAGCTGGAAATTTGAATACCGGTGAGAATCTGGAGATATTTTAATGCGTTGTATCCCAGTTTCTAGCTTTCTGAACCATGAGAGATCTCTGATTCACAGCCCAGCCACCAGCTTTTTGGGTCATCGGTAGGTTCTCTTTACTTTCTAGTCCCACCTCTAACTTTCTGTGCCTCAGGACATCTCTCTTACTTTCAGGGGCAAGTCTTCGGAGAACTGTAGCAATGGCTTCAATAAAGACCTGATATGTCAAGAATGGATTTCTCTCCTCCTTTGCTGCTCTTACACCAACCTTCAAAAGCATCTTCAGTTCATGTGCTGGAGGCCCAAGGTGCCTTACAGATATTTCTATAAATTTTAATGCTCTGATACCATCCTTCATTGTGACATTGCCTTGCACTTAGAAAAATTCCTTACATCTGGGTGGGAGTTTTGTTCAGCTCACCTACCCCCCCCCCCAGTCTTCATTAGGCCAGTGTATTGTACTTGTCTTTCATTTAGGAAAGACCCTATGATTCTCAGGAGAATTCCCCTAACTCTCTTCCCCTGTCCCACAACACCCTCTCTTCTCCTGAAGACAAGTGGGTGCAGATATGCTAAGACTGAGGATGCCATCAAGCCAGTACTTACATGGGCAATAAAATGAAAGTTAGCTTGACTTCTCTTTACTCCTGTCTGTCCAAGGTGGATTTCTTTTTCTCCCACTGTTCTTTCCGTGATGAGCACAGCCATGTGTCACCTTTTTCCTATAAAATAACTCATTTAGATTTCTTTGCATCTCTAGCTCTCTGATGGGCTTTTAAATTATAATTTCATAGCTTTCTCAGTTTGTTCTAGTTGCTAAGGTAGTAAAAGGAAAAGGAAGCTGTATCAGGAAATGATGACATTTTCAGATTTTCTATTGACTTAGTGAGTTTCAGCTTTATGAGCCTTGGTTTCTCCATCTGTAAAAACAGCTGCCACCTACCACTCAAAAGGGTATATGGATTAAATAGTAAACAGTAGTAAAGTACTTGAAAATGAGGTCTGAGGGGAGAGAAATGCTTTTTCTGATATAGGCACAACTCACCTACCTGTCTGCTTCATCTCCTTCCTTCTGTCAGTCCCTCAATATTGTCAGCTCTCTAGCCTTTGAACATGCTGTTCTCTTTTTCAGGAACACTTTCTTCTCTTCCCTCCTTTTGCCTTGCTAACTCTTAACATATATCATTATATAACTTATGTATCATTTCTTCAAGGCAACCCTCCCTGACATCCACCCTTCCAATTGAGGGCCTTGCATCATAGCATTTATGATTCTGTATCATGATTGTGACTTTACATCTGCCTTCCCCACTGAACTATAAGTTTTCTTAAAGCTGGATCCTTGTATATCTTGTGAGTTGCTATAATACAGCATATGACAGAATCCATACACAGTGGCACATAAGAAACACTTGTTCATAAATAAACAAATGAGTTAATGAATGCATTGCTCTAAATACTACTATTTTTTCACTTAGAAAATATTTATCATACACCTATTAGGTGTACATCATGATGAGAGATGCTTTTGGAAGAGCAATGTATATCTGTCTATATGTAATACATAACTTCCAGCTTCAAGGAGCTTACATGCAGCAGGTCAGAATATAAAAACACATGGGAGATACTAAATAACACTTCAACTATTCTATAAAATAAGACAGTCATATAGATAAGAAAATAATTTCCATCAGTGCAGAAAGGATCAACTGTTTTAACAGTACCTGTGTTCCTGGTAAGACAATGAACATAAACTCTGAGGATGAGCCTTTGTGTTTGGCAATTAGGAGGTTAACTGTGAACTTTGAGAGAGGAACTTCAGAATTTGGTAACAATAGAAGCCAGATTGCTGGGCATTTGGAGTGGAATAGTGGTGAGAAAGCCAAGTCCGTGGGTAGAGCCCACATATTCAAGAAGTTTGGCAAGAAGAGAACAACGGACCATTCTTTTGGAGGCAATAGATCAGGCTGGTTGAAAGGCAGATGGGAAGGAGCCCACAGGGAGGGAAATCATTTGGAAATGCCCAGGAAAAGCAAACTACCTCATAGAACATCATTCCAAAATACCTACCTGTTGGGGGCAAGAGTGAGCCTGGGAAAAAGGGAGTCTTCTTTCTCTGACATAGGAGGGAAGAAGAGGATAAAGGCAGAGACTTTGAGGGAGCAGGTAGAGAAGCAAAACCTGCCAGGTGGCTTCCATATTCTTAGAAAAGCACAAAGTAAGACCATTTGCTGAGAGAGCAAGAGGACTGCTTAGGTGGGAAATTTAAGAATGCAGAAAACTTAGAAACACTAATATGCAGAAGTGTCCCCTCCTGGAACATGGTCTAGGTCAGGGAACCTTTCTGTCTTCAGCAAAACAGGACGGCATTTGAGGGTCACCTAATTTAAAGATTTTCCAATGTGATAGGGATGGTTTCTTCCAACAGACTGAGGAAGCTCACTCTTAGAAGGAAAGCAAAGTCTATGCCATGGTAGGGGAATGAAGGAAAATGAAGCCAAGCAGGGGTGCTGAGTCAGATTCTAGGATACATGAGAGAAATGTTCAGCACTGGAGCAAAGAGGTAGAAACAAGACTGGGTAGTGAGGGCTGGAACAAGAGCTGAGAGAAAATACAGAGTAGGAGATAAGTATCAGAATTCTAAGCCAGTGCCATTCAGCAAACTCTGCCATTTCACAATATCCAAAGCTGTTTGGTTAAATTCTTATTGGAATTTTTCTGCATGACATTGCAGTGATGGATACAGCCCATGATACATTTTTTCCCAAAACCTATAAAATTGTGCCATGCAAAGTGTAAGCCATAATGTTAAACTATAGACATGGTTAGTAGCAATGCTTCAATATGTGTTCATCAATTGTAACATGTACCACACTAATGAAAGATGTTGTTAATGGGGAAAAGTGTGGGAGGGGGAGAGATGGGCTATGTGGGAATCCCCCTATATTTTCAACATAGCATTTATGTAATCTAAAGCTTCTTTTATGCCATATATGTGCTATGAACCATAGTTAGTGGTAATAGTCTGATGATATTAGCTCATAATCTGTAAAAAATATTCCACAACAGTGTGGTGTGTTGGTGGAGGCTTGTTGTATGGAAATTTTACATATGAGAGAATATCTCATCTTGGAAAGTTGGGATTGGGAAATTACACTGTTTTGTGGTTGTGATCCAGAATTAAGGATTGATATGAGCAGTGGACAATTGTAATTTTTATGCTATCAAGCCATCCTCTTTCCTGGGGAGGAAATACCCTTCCACCTGTCTGCATGTGGTCTTGAACATGGGTGGTTGCAGTCCCTGCCTCCCACTTACCATCTCCCAATACAGAAGTGAAGGGAGCCACATTTTGGTTCCTCCCATACTTTGCCTTCCTGGGAAGTAAGCACTAGGCCTTAAGCTCAGCCAGCAGACCCCAGGACTTTGAATCTTGAACACACAAGACGAGGAGGTAGGAATCAGTGGAGGCTGCAATAGTGCTAACAGGACGCTTGGATCCTTCTCATTTTCTAAGCCTGATCCTAATGTTCTCATCAATTCTCTGAGCCCTTGATAGCCTTCCAATGTATGCCTTTTCTCCTTAAAATGGTCAGAGGCAGTTTCTATTATTTGCCATCAAAACACCTCACTGATGGGAATGGTTGTAGCGCAGTGGTTGAGTGCCTGCTTCCCAAGTACAAGGTCCCGAGTTCAATCCCTGGTGCCTCCTAAAAAAACAACAACAACAACAAAAAAAAAACACACCTGACTGATATGCACAGTACGGCAGAAGGCCAGAAGGGTGAGAGCAAATTTAGTTTGTCAACAAAGGCAATATTGATGTAACTGACTTTTAAATAGAGATTAGACTAGAACTCAAGGGCATGCAGAAGGTGCTTGACTTCTGGGGAGTCAAAAGGCAAATGAGTTGATGGATTTCAGTGGAAGTTGGTGGTGGTTTGGGAAAAGATGAGAGACTGGTGGCCACACAGATACTTAGTGTCTAGTGGAGAAAAGACAATTATATAAGTATATAAAATAGATGTTTATGCATGATAAACATTATAATTAAAACATAATTAAGAATGAGAACCATGGGATAAAATAAATGATCTGTACTCAAATCCACCTCTTACTAGTTGTATGAATTCTCTGGGCCTAAGTTCTCTTATATGTAAAATAGGATACTAATCATTTATACATGGATTAGCAATTAAAATAGTGAGAAAACCTGTATATGCTCAGTACTTTTATAGGGAGTGTTCCATGAGACCTTAAATCCAGTCAACTAACCTAATCTTAGAAAAGGAGCAGAAGAAGTCTTGGAAGAAAATATTTAAGCTGAACCCTGAAAAATGAGTAATAACAATAACAACAACAATAATAATTGCTAACGTTTGTTGAGCTCTTTCCATGTGCCAAGAATATCCTCTCTTTTATTCCTCACAAGAGCCCTATTAAGAGGCACTAATATTATCCGTATTATATTAATGAAAGAACATGGGGCTTAAAACAGTTAAGTGCCTAAACCAAAATCACTGTGTTAACTAGGCAAGGGGAAAGATAAGGATAGGGGAAGGGGCAAATGGCTCAGCATTGTATTAGTTTCCTAGGCTGCCATAACAAATTACCACAAACTGGGTAGCTTGAAATAATGGAAATTTATTCTATCACAGTGCTTGAGATCAGAAGTTCAAAATCAAGTTTTCAGCAAGGTTAGCTCCTTCTGAAGGCTCTGAGGGTGAATTCATTCCATAGCTCTCTCCCAGCTTCTGGTTTTAACAACAATTCTTAGCATTCCTGGGTTTATAGATGCATAGCTGCAAACTCTGTGTCTGTCACCATGTGACTTTCTCCTGGTGTGTCCAGATTTCCCTCTTTTTATAAGGACACAAATCACTGGATTAGGACCCACCCTAATCTCATATTGCCTCATCTTAACATGATTACATCTGCAAAAAAAAAAACAAAAAAAACAAACATATTTCCACATATGGTAACATTCACAGGTACTGTGGTTGGGACTTGAACATATCTTTTGGGGGGGCATACAATTCAATCCACTGCAAGCATATTGGAGACTGCCCAAAATAAACTAATCTGGAGTCGTGTGAAATCCTTTAATGCTCAGACCCTGATTTAACCCTGCCTTAAAAATTGAGGGATTATTTTTCTATCCAAATAACCTCAATTTCTAATGTAAGACTTTCAGAAGACACATTTCACTACATGAGATTTTGTTTTACACCCCATTTTTCAAAAGCATGTATTCTTCATAATTGAAGGGTAATTGCTGTGATTATTGATGTGATAAAATAAATATATTTTTCTTAATTAGATTCATATCAGAGCACCACCTAAAGCTGGCTTTCAGGGAACTTGTTCAGTTTACTCCTGCCTCTGGTGGAAATGAGGAAAAACCAGGCTAACCACTCTCCCTTCCATTCAGGGTCCATATTTGTCCTGCATGCTAATCAAAGAAATGTGCTACCATCTTGCCCAATTTGAGCCCTGACTTCATTTCTAAAATGTGGTGTCTGCTGAGGTGGGTGACTGGGGCAGCTGTTCAACATATGCCTAGCAACACTGAACAGCCACGGTAGTCCAGGAAGTGAGAATGCTCTATCCCTTCGAAGCTGAAGGGGAAATTGTAAGTAAGCATAAAGTAATTACCTACTTGGAACTTATCCAGACCATGTTCAATGCAATTAAAAGCTTCTGTCCTTGATGCCAACCTTCCCCAGCTTAGGGAGGTCAAAGAACTTGGAATATTTTCACCACTCTGTGCTGAGGAGACCTGATCTGCTTTGAAGATCTGTCTGAAATACACTGAGGTCGCCAAGGGGAGGGATTACTGTCTTCCCAGCCAAAGAACATCCTGTCTCATGAGAGTTAATATCATTTAAAATGCTCTTTGGTTCATGTTAAATATTGCTGCTTTCTCTCTTCCTGTGTGTAGGAAGGTACAGGGATAATATGCCATTTGAGCAGCACAACAACCATGTGAGGGAAACAGGGTATATTTTATAATTCCCAATTTACAGTCAAGGGAACCAGATGTTGGGGATATTAATTGATTGGAAAGGGGTGGAGTCATGCCTCTGGGTCTTATCATTTGGGCAGTCAGTGTTTTTTCTTCTTTCCCCTGCTTCGCCTCTAGCACCATGATTTCCAACCAATTCTTATTTGGGAACATCCTAGTTCCCTTTCAGTTGCCTTAAAGGTCTTCAAGAAATTATCAAAACAAATTTTTTTCAAAGTGAAAATCTCATGAAGTAATGTTTTAAACGTATACAGTTAGGCTTTCTGATCCTATCATGATGACCTAGCATCAGCTGCTCACCCCATCCTTAAAATAAAACCAGAGAATTTGAAGAAGCAAGAGAGAAATGGGGATTTGGGGAGTTAATAAGAAAATTTGAATCTCTTGGAATTGTGAAAGATGTCTTGAACTGGTAGATGGGTGTGAGGGATAGTCTTTGAGCAGGGAAAGGCTATGTGAGGTAGCAATGAGACGGTACACTGGAGAGAAACTTTTCATTGCTCTTGGCTTTCCTTCTCCCTGTTTGGAGAAAAGTATTGCCAGCTTCATCCCTGCATAAATCCTTTTAACAGTAATGATCACTGGTGTTGGCAAAGGAAAATCAAGGCAATGAGGGTACATGCTGGACTGAAGAGATGATGAAAGCAGGTGCAGCTGACCAAGTCTCTTGGAAGCCCACTGCTAGGCCATATGAGATGCTGTGTGCTTTAGGAAAAGACACCCCTGCATCCAGATATGTGGAGCCTCACACCAGGATGCACAGCTTATGACTGAAGATGGATGTCAGATCCCTTTCTCCCTCTGCCACAAGCAAGTCATGCATGTTGGCTCTGGTCCTTCCTCACCCTCACCTCCATACTATCTCCAAACTCCCGTAGCTGGGGGACAGACTCATCCCACTGCTATTTCTCCCAGATGATTTAATTTAAGGAAGAACTTCCTGGCCAGAGAAGTAACAATAAGAGGGATTGATACAAATTGTTTTATGGTGCTTGTGGCTCTATGCCCTAGGGTTTAGCTACTCCCACCTTTTAAACACACCAAAATAAATAGAGACTAGAATCTTATACTTGGCAATTCCCCAATAAACATTACCAGGCAGAATAGTTGATATCCACAGAAGAGCATAAGTTTATAACCGTAAATAATTAGAGTCTGGTAAAGAAAAGCAAAAACAGGGGCTGGCTGTAGCTCAATTGGTAGGGCCCTGGTTTACAACATGGGAGGCCCCGGGTTCGGTTCCCGGGGCCTCCTTAAGTGGGCAGACCACCTTGAGAAGGCAAGCCACCATGGGCAGGACAAAGCTGCCATGGGCAGGGCAAGCTGCCCATGAGCAGGCAAGCAGCCCATGAGCAGGCAAGGCTGCCCGTGAGCAGGCAAGGCTGCGTGGTGAGCTGACTCGGTGGGCCGCTGCAATGTGGGGGGGAGAGAGACAAGCAGACACAGAAGAATGCAAAAATGAACACAACAAGAACAAGCAGAAAGGGGGGGATATATAATAATAAAAAAAATTTTTTTTAAACATGAAAAAAAAAAGAAAAGCAAAAACAGAGCATCCCGCACTATCTGAAGCAGAACCATTTGAATAGACAGAAGACAAATTTAGTATACAAATGATAAATGTGTGTAAGGTCATATGAGAAGATATTAGTAAAATAAAACAAGAATAAGGAGCCTTTAGAAGAACCCAAGTAAAATGTCAGAGGTGAAAAATATATAGTAGTTGAAGTGAAGAAAACATATATGGGATAAATAATAGGATGGACTAGAGCTAAAGAAAGAATTAGTGAATTGGAGGATTAGAATGAGAAATGCTTCCTAAAATCAGCAGAAGAATAGATAGACAGAAAATATAATTAGAAAAAAATTTAATAGCTAAGAGATAGAGGAGAGAAGTAGAAATACTGACATCCAGATAATACGATCCTAAAATGAATGGGGTGAGGAAATGGAAAGGAAAAATTATTTAAAGAAATAATGAAGTAAACTTTCCAGAATTAATGAATGATGGAATCCTTCAGCTTGAAAAGACTTTTAGAGTATCGAAAAGGAAGAATCTACATCTAGTCATAATAAAATTTTAAAATATTAAAGCAAAGAAAAAATACTTAAGCTTTCAGAATAGAAGGGAGAAACAAGGATTCTTGTGAAGTGACAAGAGTCAGGCTAGTTCTAAAGTTCTCAAGAACACTGAAGGCAACATTATTATGGAAATTAGAAAAAAATTAAAGGTAATGAAGTATGGTTTTAAAGCATTGAGTGGAAAACAATTTCAAGCATAGAATTCTATTATCATTCAAATATGAAGGCATAAGAAAAATACTTTCAACCATACTAGGCCTCAGAAGTTTCTGCATGCAAAAATCCAAACTAAAACACTTTTGCAGAACATATTCAAATGAGGAATAAATGTAGAGATGCTGCACGAGAAAGGCAAAGTAAAAGTGGTTAAATACCTTGGCAAAATTTATTGTTCATCATTCAAAAGCTGTTTCTTTGAAAAAATCAACAAGAGAAAGAGATCTCTAGTAAAACTGATCAAACAGTAAAAGGAAATATACTAATAAATAAAATATAGGGGCAAAAAACAGAAAATATCTAGTGATACAACAGAGATTCAGAAAAGAATATTGTGAACAACTATATATTAAAAACTTTAGGGGCCAGCTGTAAAGCCCAGTTGGTAGGGTGCCGGTTTACCACATGGGAGGCCCTGGGTTCAGTCCCCAGGGCCTCCCCCAGAAGGCAGACTGCCTTGAGAAGGCAAGCCAACCCGGGCGGGGCATGCTGCCATGGGCGGGGAAAGCCCCCGCGGGCAAGGGCAAGCCCCCATGAGCAGGCAGGCCACTGTGCTGGTGAGCTTACTCGGCAGGTCGCCCCAGCAAGGGGAGACAAGCAGACACAGAGGAACGCAGAGAAAAATGAACACAGCAAGAACAAGCAAAAGGGGGGGATGTATAATTAAAAAAAAAAAACTTTAACAGCTAGAAGAAATAGAAAACGTGAGGTGTCAAAATTAGCACAAGAAGAAATAGAGGACATGAAGTTCAGACTGTTTTAGAAGTGAATGTTGCTAAAATTTCCAGAAAGAGCTAATGAGTAAATTATATAGGTCTATAGAGAGAAGTTAAAAAGCAAAAAACCACCAGGCTAATTACATGGGGCAAGAATAATATTGTCTTTAAAACCAAATAAAATTAATATAAGAAATAAAATTTATAGGCCCACTTCATGTTAAATGTAGATGGGAAATTTTTAAATAAAATTGTGTGGGGCAAAGTGTAAACTATAGTCCATGATTAGTAGCAAAACTTCATTATGTGTTCACCAATTATAACAAACATACCACACTAATGAAAGATTTTATGTGGGAAAGTGTGGGATGGGGAGGGGGCAGGGTATATGGGAATCCCCTTATATTTTTCTGTTTTTTATGTAATATTTATGTAATCTAAATCTTCTTTTAAAATAAAAAAATAAAAAGTAAAAGAAAATTAGCAAAAATGCCCTTATTGCTCCAATCAAAAAGCAAAACACCTGGCATTCACTCCAAACACAATAAATTTTTAAAGTGATATATCAAAATGTAATTTGTTGCTAGTCCAGCTTTGTGATTTTCGTGCTATTTAATTAGATAAATTCTTAATAAAATCTATTAAAGTAAAACAAAAATTTAGCTACATGACTCAAAACTGGATTAAGCAACCTAATGATAAGGTGATCATACACTTTTAAAGATCTAATCTTCAATAGATAGCTTGAAGATTTTTTTGATGAAATAATAAAATGTCTTGATTTGCTTTAAATAATCCAGTTTGAGGGTTGTGAAGGAGGGGTGGTAGATGAAACAAGACAGACCATGAGTTGATAATTGTTGGAGTTAGGTGGTTGGTACAAAGAAAATTATTATGCTATATTCTGCACTTTTTATTTATTTTTAATTTTGCAGAAGAAAAAATAAAGACAAATGATTATGTGGAGTTGATTCCAGTATTGAAAGAATGTCTCCACAAATCAGAGAACTACCTAAAAGTAATTCAAAATGATAATAGAAATTTAAGGGGGGAAATATGAGTATCTCAATGCAGAAATAGTACTTCATAAGGTACATCTAGTTTATGACAATATTTTAAAAATTCTTCTCAAATTCATAGTATATGCAACTTCCTTAACTTGTTAAAGGTAATATCACAAAAACCTATAGCAACATTTTTATCAAATAGAGAATTTTAGGTGCTTTCTCTATAATATCAGGAGTAAGAAAAAGAAATGGTCATTAGCACTACTACTATTTAACTTAATACTGGAGGTCCTATCTGAGGCTATAAAGAAGAATAAAAAAGAAATATAGTGCTTGGCAGGAAAGAGATCAAACAGTCATTATTTGCAGAGAAACAAAATAAAGAGAATTCAGCAAGTTTAGAGAATACAAGATGAATTTACAAGAATCAATAGGAATTTTTTTTAATTATTATTATTTTTAAAGAAGCTTCAGATTACATAAATGTTACATCAAAAATATAGGGGATTCCCTCTAAGCTGAACTCAGTATATAAAAACAATAACTTCCCCCCAGCATAGGACATGACTCCCAGGGATGTGCCTCCCTGGCACCAAGGGATTGCATTTCTTAATGCATCTGCAAAACAAAAACAGAAACAAAAACAAACAAACAAACAAAAAAAAACCCACCTTGATCAAAAGGGGGAAAAGCTAAAGAAAGATGGGTTTGTACAGCTAAGAGACTCTAAAGTAATTAAGGAGGCCATCCCAGAGGTAGCACTTATGCACATCTCAACAGGATCTCATTAACAGCCAAAGTAGATATGACCCCAAATAGCAAAGCTCCTCAAGGATTTGGAGACATCCAGACACTATAGCCAGGGCTCTCAGGAATTTGGGTCCTTCCCAGTGGGCCCTAATCTGGTATTTACGCTCCCCAATGTGACTGAATTAGACTCAGCAGTGGTTTCCCTATGCACGACTCTTCTGTCCTTCTATATGAACCTATAATTAGTACTAGAGTTGGTAGATGTAAATCCAAGAGACAAGTCTTTGGGCTGTCCAGGTGCCAGCTGAGCCCTGCATCTCAATGGAGTTGCAATACCTACTCTCCAGTTCAATTGACTCACCCAGAACAACTAAAAGGGAGGAGAATATGGACAAACAACATACCAAGGAACCAAGAGTGCCTGCACTGCAAGCAAGAGAGTCCCATCCATCAGATGTATGGGATCGAAGCCCCCCTCAATTAATGGTGGAGTGGGCATCACCATCCCAGAATAGGATTGGGAAATGAACTATGGACTAAAATAAATTTACTAATATTCTGCTATAGACTGATTGTGGTTCTAGCAATGGAAGAAATACCATTGTTGTGGAGGCAGTGACCCATGGGTGTTCTGGGGTTAGGGAGAGGGAAAAACAGGTGTAATAGGGGGGCATTTTTGGTACTTGAGAATCATCCTAAATGAATAACAATGACAGATACAGACCATTATATATCCAACCATAACCTACAGCATCAAATGGGAGAAAATGTAAACTATAATCCATGCTAAGTGGCAATACTCCAAAATGTGTTTATCAATTGCAATAAATATACCACACTGATGAAAGATGTTGCTATTGTGGGAAAATGTGGGAGATGTAGGGAGTGGGGCATATAGGAATCCCCTATATATTATCTGTAACATTTATGTAATCAAAGTATCTTTTAAAAAATAAAAAAGTTAAAAAATATATAGGGGATTCCAATATAACTCATCCCTTCCCCCTACCACACTTTCCCCCATTAACATCTTTCATTAGTGTCGTACATTCGTTACAATTGTTGAGCACGTATTGAAGTATGTTACTAAGCATGGTCTATAGTTTACATTACGGTTTTTACTTTGCACTGCACAATTTTAGAGGTATAATGGGCTGTATCCATCAGTGCAATGTCATGCAGAACAATTCCAATGTCCCAAAAATGCCCCCTGTTACACCTATTCTTCCCTCTCTCTCCCCTCAGAACCTGTAGTGACCACTGTCTTTATATCAGTGTTACAAGTTCTTCCATTACTAGAATAATAATAAGTCTATTTTAGTGTATAGTTGCATTCCCCCCTTATGTTTGTTCATTCCTCAATCTTGAGAATTTGGGGATGGTGATGTCCACTCTGCTTCCAAGAGAAAGGTAGCTTAGATGCCATGGGGCAGATGGGTAAAACTGTCTTGCTTGCAGTTGTAGATACTCTGTTTTCTGGGATGGACATTGTCCATCATCATCCTTTTGTTATTATTATTTTTAAAGAAGCAGTCCAAGAGATTGGAGGGTAGGTGTTGGGTGTAACTCTGCTGAGATTCAGGGCTCAACCGGCATATGAATAGCTAGAAGATTTAAATCTCTGGGACTCATATTTAATGGGTATAGTGATAATTATGGGTTGAAATAACAGGGGCATAAGAACCATGTTTAGGAAAATTATAAATAAGTCCAACTCCAATACATTGGAGACATAGGTTATCATATATTCCAAAGTAAGGTCTACTCACAGGGTGACAATTTCTTGGGGTTGTCTGGTCTGCCTATAGTGCCCAGACGTCTCTAGAGCCCTCAGTAGTTCCCCTGCTTGCAGCATTGTTTTCTGCAGCAGTCAGTGTGATCCTCCTAAGACATGCATAAGTGTAACCTCTAGAATGACCTCCTAACTCACTTTGAAATCTCTTAGCCATACAAACTCATTTGTATTTAATATTTCCCTCTTTGGATCAAGGTCTTTTTCCAAATGCATCACTAGTTGGCACTTGGTAATAATCCCCAGTGCCAGGGAGGCTCATCCCTGGGAGTCATGTCTCACACTGGGGGAAGGTAGTGAGTTTATATGCTGAGTTTGGCTTAAAGAGAGGCCACATTTGAGCAACAAGGAAGCTTTCAGGAGGTTACTCTTAGCCTATAATACTAGGCTAAGTTTCAATTTCACAAGAACAAGGTTCATAAGTACAAGCATCAATATCAAGGGCTTGGCGTATTGGTCTGTCCTCCTTTGCTAGGCATTGCCCTTTGCTAGATTCTTTTCACTTTATTACAGAGTGTAGCAGGATTCCCCAGGATGGGAATTCAATATTCTTTCAGTTATTGTGTGGGTCTCCACCCACTGAGGCATCACCCTCAAAATTGAGGAATGAACAAACATAAGGGGGGAGTGCAACTAGAACACATTCATATTCCATAGAGGCATGCCCCAGGTCCACCCTACTCTACATATACCCCCACCACCAACACCCCATACCAGTGATCTTCCCCTGCCACAGTTGTGACTCTTCTGCAATCCAAAACCTCCCCCAAAACAAAGCCAAATAAAAAAATAAATAAAAATAATAAAAATACAAAATAAAATATAAATATATATATAATTTTTAAAAAATTTTTGGCATTGTGTCTTTCATTTCCATAAGATCTATCTTTTATGTACAGTGACAATTTCTTCTGTATGTTCCCCTAGTGTCTTATTCTTTTTTCACTTTATTTTCAAAGAATATTTAGGTAACAGAAAAATCACATAGAAAATATAGAAAGATTCTCATATACCCAACCCTCTTCCCCTCTCACATTCAACAGGATTTTAATATTATAAAGGTGCCAGTTCCTCTCCTCAAATTAATCTCTGAATTCAGTACAATCTCATTCAAAATACAAGTTGGAAATTTGGAGATTTAATAGACTCATTTGAAACTTTATATAGAAGTGTAAAGATCCACAAATATTTAACTCAACCTTGAAAAAGGAGGTTAAAGGGCAGGAGCAGGGAGATTGTTCTATCAGACATTTAGATGTATCTCAAAGCCATAATGGTAAAAACAAGGTGATATTGGAACAGGAACAACATGTGAACAATGGAACAGCATAGAAAGTTCAGAAACTTATACATTAGGAGAACTTTACATATGATAATGATGGCACCACAAATCAAAGTGGAAAGAATGAGTTGTAGGACCTGGATGTGGCTCAAGCAATTGGGCTCCCATCTACCATATGGAAGGTCCCATATTTGTTTCCCGGGGCCTCCTGGTGAAAGTGAACTGGCCCACGCAGAGAGCTGGCCCACGTGGAGAGCTAGTGCAACAAGAAGAGACAAAGAGGAGAAACAATGAGAGACACAACAAACCAGGGAGCTGTAGTGGCTCAAGCGATTGAGTGCCTCTCTCCCACATCAGAAGGTCCCAGGATTGGTTCCCAGTGCCTCCTGAAGAGAAGAAGAGAGGAGAAGACAAGCAGACACAGAGAGCAGACAGCAAGCACAAAACAACAAGGAAGGGGGAATAAATAAATAAAATAAATCTTTAAAAAAAAAGAATGAGCTGTTAGTGAATAGGATTGGGGAAATGAGCTCATTAAATGGATAAAAATAGAAATGGATCTCTATTTAATAACTCACACAAAGCTGGAATTTGCATGGATTAAAGATGTATATGTAAAAGGTAAGATTATAAAGTTAACCAGAATAATCTGCCAGAGAGTAGATTTGTGACAAGGCATAAAGAAGATTTCTTAAATAAAACTTCCAAAGCACAAATAGTAAGATAAAAAATAGAATGGATTGCATCAAAATTACATATTTTTCTAGTCAAAAAAGGACACCACAAAGTTAATAAATAGATATTAAAAATTAGAAGAATATATTTACAATGTCTCAAACTAGTAAAGAATTATATCCGGAATATACAAGGTGCTCCTACAACTCAACAGACACACAAAAAAGGAACATCAAGAGACACACAGGCAAAGTACAGTTCACAAAAACGATATTGTTCACAGAACTAACCCAAGGATAGTTCACAGTAAGCATACAGTTCGCAAAAGAAGAAACCTAAATGCCTACGAAGTATATGAAGAAGTGCTCAAAATCAGTAGGAATCATAAGATTGCAAATCAAAGCAACCAGATATCATTTTCGCCAAAGTGGCAAGAATTAGAAAACTAATTAATGCCAAATGTTAATGGAGTGTGAGATTATCAGAGCCCTCGCACCCTGTGCAAGGATATTCACTGAAGCATGATTTGAGGTGGTAGGCAGTGGGAGGTCAACTGAGTGCCCATCTCTGGGAGATTGAACAGGCAAAATGTGATGCATGCACTTTTTGGAATAAGTTAGAAGAGTCAATATGTACACAACAAGGTGCCTCCTTCATCCTTCATAACAAGGATCTGAAAATACAGTGCTGATATGTATATAACATAATACAATTTCTGTAAATTGGAAACACAGGCATACAAAATAATAATCTACATTTTAAGATAATACATCCAAACAAATGGATGCACATTAGACATGAGAATCATTGCCTATGGAGATGGAAAAGGAAATGGAGTCAAAGGGAATGAATGAATGAATGAGTAACCAACCTTCCTTACATGAACAATTGATGAGAATTACCATAAACTGAGGGGTCTGAAGGGATATGATTAATCCAACACTCAGCAGCAAAGCTCTAAAATTTAATTAATTAATTAATTGGAAATTCATATATACATGTCATACGTCATTCTTGAGGGACAGATGAACAGTGAAGAGATGGAGGAGGATAGTTAAGCACATAAGGAAAAAACAACTACATATTGGAAATAAAGTCGAGAACTCTTTCATTGGTTCATGATTCACACACTTGACTGGGCTCTGGACCACTTTCTTCACCCTGAGAAGCACAAACCCTACTCAATCCTGCCTATTCTCACTCCTCTGAAACCTTTCTGAGAGCCTGGGAAGATAACTGTAGCCTTTTCTGAGAGGTCGATGAAGACTGACAGAAACAAATGTTGATTCAGGAAAAACTTTATAAACACTTACCATGGTCCCAAAACATTTCTCACCTTAACCCTAAATTAGAATATAAAGCTTTGTAATCCTAAAGACTGAAGGGGAAGTGAAAAAGGTCAAGAATGTAATTAATGGTACAATTTGTGGCACTAATGACTGTTTAATATCCAAAGAGACATACCCTTAAGTTTGGAGTCCATCCTTCCCAGGACTCCAGTTTCTCTTTCTCCTTCCCTTCTGCCCTGCCCTGACTCTCTCAGAAAAGTAGGCAAGAAGCAATGATTATGTAACTGGTTTTTGCCTTTGAAGATCTTTCAGTGGACCTGCACACTGTGAGAGTTTTATAGCAGCTATAAGAGATGTTCTCTTCACAGCTATGATGGCTGAGATCCTGGCATTGACCTGTCTTCCAGTTGTCTCCTCCTCTTAGAGTAAGCCTTTCCATTCCTGGTTGGACCCTTCCAGATCCCTCTTCACTATGATCCACATTGCTCTGTGACCAACAAGTCTCATCTTTGCAGACTATGTCCATGGGTCCCCTTGTCCTTTGGCTTCCAGTTGAGTTTGGCCAATCAGGAGTCCTGGCAGGAGACAGGAGAGAGGTAGAAGTCTGCTCAATTCCCTTCCTGAAGGGCGGCTGTAGGCAGCTGTGTCTCTGGAGAGCTCAACTATAGTCTTGTGGCATTCTCCAGAAGCATTGGCTATTGCAGGGCTCCAGAAACCCCTTGGTCTCCCTGCTCCTTCAGACATAGGGGTGGTACTGGAGTCCCAGGGCACTACTTATCATTTATGGTTTCTCTACGACCACGCCTTTGAAAATAGCTCCTTTAATAAAAATGTCCTCATGTTATCCCAATTTGATCGAGCCACCTGTTTCTACTGTGACCTGACTGATGCAACTGACCTGCTCCGTATTTGGCGAAAAGGTTGGAAATGAGCTAATCTTTCTTTGAAGGTCCTTTTAGTCCCTCTACAAACCTGCAGAGTTTCAAATTTTTGTGTTGACTCGAGGCTGGAAACCAATGTTATAAACATACTGTTTCAAGGCATTGGTCCAGGATCACTCAAAATGTGTTAGGAGAACCCACTTTGCTCCCAAAAAGCATCATCATTCCCCATGGGGATATTTTACCCAAGACTAACCTCTGTGCTTTTATAGGTTTCATTACAATTATAACAGTTTTATGTTTCATTGTTAAGAGTTGAATAAAACTTTACCCATAAAAAAGTAATCATTGTAGATCCCTAGACAATTGGAATGGTCTTAGCATCACAATATTAATTTATATGGCATGTGTGATATAACTTTCATCTGCAGAGTGTCTCAGATTAAAATGACTTACAGGACTAAAGAATAGTTGGGGAAGATTGAGAAAAAACCAGTCTAGAAAACAAATTTACCAAATGGATATCAAGCTAAACACAGGAATCACTTCACTGCACTACTGGTGGCAGACAACTTGAAGGTGAAATACTAGACCTGTTAACTGCTAGAGCAAAGAGTATCAATTTAAGAAATAAAATAAAGAAAAATAGGCTGCCTGCGAATACTGCACAAGGGATTTTAGAAGGCACAGTACAATGAATACAATTAGAATCACTTGGGAGAGCCGTGACATGCTCTGGAGTTTCGTCTCATGCCCTTAGCTTTGTCTCCTTAACTACATTATTACTTAAAAGCAAAATGTTGGTGTTACTTTTTAATAGACCTTCTTCCCACTGCATACTCAACTCAGAGACAAAGGCTCATGGGACAGGCACACTTAAGAGACAGTATTCCAGAATACCTACTAATCACTCAT
>PVKH010004100.1:8600-23978 GCA_004027955.1 Chaetophractus vellerosus
AAAAAAAAAAAAAAAAAAAAAAAAAAGAAAGAAAGACAGAAAAATAAAAGAAAAAGTAATGGTGAGGTCTTGGGGTCTTCTAGCCTAAAATTTCTGGGAATAAAAGAAGTCCTGGGGGGCCGGCTGTAGCTCAATTGATAGGGCGTCGGTTTACCACATGCGAGGCCCCGGGTTCGGTTCCCGGGGTCTCCTCGAGCAGGCAGACCGCCTTGAGAAGGCAAGCTGCCGCGGGCAGGGCAAGCCGCTGTGGACAGGGCAAAGCTGCAGCGGGCAGGGCAAGCCGCCACAGGCAGGGCAAGCTGCCACGGGCAGGGCAAGCCCCCGCGAGCAGGGCAAGCCACCGCAAGCAGGCAGGCTGCCGCGTGGTGAGCTGACTCGGCAGGTCGCCGCAACGGGGGGAGACAAGCAGACACAGAAGAACGCAAAAAATGAACACAGCAAGAACAATCAGAGAGGGGGGATATATAATAAATTTTTAAAAAAAGAAGTCCTGATTAGTATAAAAAATAAATAAATAACCTCTGCATGGAGGAAGTATTCACACATAGGGAAGACATATTTGTCATTACTATATGACCTTGGAAAATATGCTACATATGGTCGAATTTGAGTGGCCATAACAGGATTCAGGGAAGAGCAGAGTACTTTTAATCTCAAACCACCAATAAAGCCTGAAGTATTTGCAAGTTCAGTCATAGAACAGGCAACCTTTGCATAGTTTTCCAAACTTTATCCCCATTTTGCTGAATAAACAGGACTTAGCCAAGTAGTACCTTCAAAAGCAAGGAGATCCAAGAGCCCAAGTCTTGCATTTCTGGAAGAATCTGTGAGGGAGGAGGTGCTGGCTGGGGACATGGCCCTCTGGATGTGACTGAGCCAGGACAGTGAGACACTCTGTTGAATGGTCTAGGAACTGAACTGATAAAGCTCATGGTCCTTCTATGGTCAGTGCCCCGTGCTTCCCACTGCCAGTCACCCCCATGAACCCTCCCACACACTCTCCATAGACTATGTGAAACACAGTTCAGGCAGACTCCTACAGCATGGCTCCTTGGTCCCTCCCTCAGGACAAGAGGGCCAGCCTTGAGGCTTCTAAAGCTGCCAGCCTCCTACAGAATTCAGGGGCCCCTCCTGTATAGGAATAAACTTTGGAAAACTGATAAGCCCCCTCTAACTCTTTTGGGAGGCAGGCTTTGGATTAAATTGTTTGCCTGCTGACATCAACTATTACAGTACTATTTGTAAAAAGTTAAGACCCAAGGGGCCTATGTGAAAGGACACAGATCAAATCAAATGATTATTTATCTTTATGTAATTCAGAAGAACTTTTAAGGTTATGTACTGCCAAGAGTCCTATGCAGCAAACTCCATTCTACCCTATTGTCTCTGGAGCTCAGCTGGAGTCCATGAGACCCCAGACTGGGGGATAAATAACTCTGGTTGAGGGAACCCTGGGATGGAGAGGACCACTGGCTCAGGATCTGAGAATGCTTGAGGTTCTAGAAGGAATTGGAGTCACCTGGAAGATATAAAGATGCTCAAGAAATGACTTAGGATGGCTTTTCTGTGGAGTCGTCTTCCCGTGACTATCTGCCAGATGGTGTCAGTGTTTAGGTTCCCAATTTTCCCATGATACCAACCAACCTCCTATATTTTAACTACAATCAGTTATTACTCACAGTAAATTTCCAACATACATACATACATACACTGCCATACTTTCAGTTTGAGCCAGTGATATTTTAGGCCCGGAATTCTCTGAAAAAAATAGAGAAATCTCTTGCTGACCTAAGTGAGCTTCCAGACCTCATCTTTGAAAACGTTCAGGTTGATAACTTAGTCTTCTAGATGACTAGGTCTCTCTCCCGGATCCCTCAGCTACAGTGTATGAAGAAGGGTTCATTTGAGTTCCCATGAGGGGAAATAGAGCTTTGAAGGATTGAGGAGTTATTTTGGCTTTTTAAAATCTTCCTAAAGAGGCTGCCTCTCTGTTATTGTAGTTATTGGGCCTTTTCATCTACATAAAACTAGCTAGAAAAATATTTTGTGTCTCATAAATGTGTATTTTTGCTTGAATCTATGTAAATTTAACTTGTTTCAGTCTATCACAATTTTTTTAAATAGTTCAAAGAGTTTAAAAATATATATGGTAAACATTGCTCCCTCTTTGTGCTCTCTCTCTCTGTGCTATAACAGGAAATGCATTTCTGACACTTTTAAAATGAGCAATCACACGTATAATCAACTTGGTTAAAACTTCCTTCCTGGTAACTGCAACACTTCCTCTGCATCTGGATATGAAGGGAGACCCAGAAAAGCGGAAGAGTTTAGAGGCACACGGGGTAGGTTTGGATTTGTTTTGTTTTCAGAAATTAAACAAATGATTCTTCAGCATCATCGCCTCCGCCGCTTTATCGGGTATTACTTCCTTCTATTTTTTGCTCTTTGTTAGGTCTGACTTGAAATAGTGACACTTACTTCTCAGCTAGAATATTTTTATCTGGAACTGTCGTTGTTCTTGAGATGATATTGCCCCTGAATGTCTGTTTCATTGTCTATTCAACCTATGTGTGGATGTCCACAAGGTTCCGGCAACAGTTTTGCAGGTGCATCAGTCCTTTGTTTTTGTTTTTGTTTTTGTTTGGGAGGAAATAGGAGGGCAAGGGAGCCTGTGCCAACCAGGCTTCATATACTTACAAATGCATATTTAGTAATTATTGTACTTACAGCGTTTCTAACATCTCTTAAAAGGAGAAAGCTTCATAGCCTCAACCATGAAGAAAAGCAGTGAGTATTTAATCAGTCTGTTTTTTTCTGACTATAGTATCTTTTAAGAGCGTTTCTTATCACTGAGACAGAAGTTATTCCTGGGTATTTGTTTGTTGCCTAAATTCAGACATATGTTATTTTATTTCATCAATGTCAATATTAATTTATGTTAAGGTTCTTTTCTTTGTTAGTTGTTTTATATTGCAGCAAAAGGCCAATTAGTGAATGTGTCTAGCTGCAAGAGACAGTTTGAGACCGATGGTTTAATTTACTTAAGTATACCTTCATAATATTTTAAGAGAGGGAATAGTAGCATTAAAAGTAAGTTTAAGCCAAGATTTGAACATAAGTTTGGATCTAATGTAGCTTGTCTTCTTTACCTTTATATCAAACTCTCATTTTTTGGCATATAGCAAATGCTCTACTAAATCTTAAGGAAATAATTATTTGAGAGTCTCCCTAACATTAGTCATTTAAGAAAGCAAGTGATATTTTCTGAAATTTAATAAATGTTTCAATAGTTGATTCCTATTTAGAATATAATATTTTATAATGCAGTGATACTATTAAAATCAAAATACCGTATATTTCAATTTTAATATTTTTTTGCAATTCAATCATTATTTGAAGAGTTTCTTAATGTAGCATGTCACAAACTTATATGCTTTGTGCGTGATGGATATTTGTTAAAAATTTGTGGAAAGAGTGGATAAATTAATGAGAATAAATTTGTGAGTTCTTGTTATAGAAATGAAAATATTACAGGAAAAAAAGAAGAAAATAATTGAGTCAGAAATCCTGCCTTCCATCTTGTGGCTCCTCCACTATCTAAAGCAAAAGCAGATCAAATGAATTAATACAAAGCCGAAATTATCTGATTGTTCACATTAGGAGAGAATAGGGTTGGGTGACTCTTAAAATACTGCCCTAATGTCATTATAGTCAGAATGTTTAAACACTTCAAGATTCAAAATTTTATATATCTGTAAATGACCTTGATTGCAATTTTACCACTTATGATATTCCAGAGTGTTATGCAAAAAGTAACTAGCTTTCCTAATTAGAAAAAAAAAATGAAAAGAAAAAGAGAGAGAGGAAGTCAACTTGGGCTTAGATACCGGGTCCAGACAGTTTGAAAATAGAGAACGTGAAGGGAGGTTGAGTAAAGTATCTGGGTCCCAAAGAGAAGTGTGAGAATCAACAAAGAGGAAATAAGTCATAGGCCTATTTTCAAAGTTGGGTGTTTCAGCATCTTTCTTGTAAGCTAGGACTTACTCCTTTAACTGAATTATTTACTCATCTATGTGTTTCATTATGCTCATCAACAGACCATTACCATTTTGAGTCATTATATGTCAGGCACTGGGCTAGGCGAGTGCTTTATATATATATATATATATATATATATATATATATATATATCATCTCTTTTTTTGTTATTAAATTTTCTGACATATATAAAAATAAAGAGAATATTCAGTGAGTACCCATATATCCAATCACCCATACTGAAGAGTATTTTACCTTATTTAATTCTTAGCTCCACCCTCTGAGGTATTACTAACCCCACGGGCAGATGAGAAAAAGGCTCAGAGATGATTTATCTTGCCCAAATCACCCAGATACTAAATGGTAGGGCCTGGATTCCTGGGCCTCCAGCTCCCAAGCCTATGGTTTTAAGAGCTGCACAGCACTTGGGTGCTTTTTGATGCCTCTGCTTCCTGTGTCCTTTTGTAGGTAGACATCTTCTACACCTTTAACCTACCATTTTGTAGGAAAATGTAAATGGAAAGTGCCTTACGTGTAGTGTGACAAAGCCCTCTTGTTTCTCCTCACTCTCAGGTCACGTAGGGCATGGATCTGGAGAACTGTGAACAGCCCGTCATTCTGAGAGAGGACAACTGCCGCAGGCGTCGGAGGATGAAACCGCGCAGCACCGCGGCCAGCCTGTCCTCCATGGAGCTCATCCCCATCGAGTTCGTGCTGCCTACCAGCCAGCGCAACAGCAAGACCCCCGAAACCGCGCTGCTGCATGTGGCGGGCCACGGCAACGTAGAGCAGATGAAAGCCCAGGTCTGGCTGCGCGTGCTGGAGACCAGCGCTGCCGCGGACTTCTACCACAGGCTGGGGCCGGACCACTTCCTACTGCTCTACCAGAAGAAGGGGCAGTGGTACGAGATCTACGACAAGTACCAAGTGGTACAGACCCTGGACTGCCTGCGCTACTGGAAGCTGCTGCACAGGAGCCCAGGCCAGATCCACGTGGCCCAGCGGCACGTGCCTTCAGAGGAGACGCTGGTCTTCCAGCGGCAGCTCACGGCCCTGATTGGCTACGACGTCACCGACGTCAGCAACGTGCACGACGATGAGCTCGAGTTCACGCGCCGCCGCCTGGTGACCCCGCGCATGGCAGAGGTGGCCGGCCGTGATCCCAAGCTCTACGCCATGCACCCCTGGGTGACGTCCAAGCCCCTCCCCGAGTACCTGTTGAAGAAGATCACCAACAACTGCATCTTCATCATCATTCACCGCAGCACTACGAGTCAGACCGTCAAGGTCTCGGCCGATGATACCCCAGGCACCATCCTTCAGAGCTTCTTCACCAAGATGGCCAAGAAGAAGTCTCTGATGGATATCCCCGAAAGCCTAAACGAACAAGACTTTGTGCTGCGAGTCTGTGGCCGGGACGAATACCTGGTGGGTGAAACGCCCATTAAAAACTTCCAGTGGGTGAGGCATTGCCTCAAGAATGGAGAAGAGATTCACCTGGTGCTTGACACGCCTCCAGACCCAGCCCTGGATGAGGTGAGGAAGGAAGAGTGGCCACTTGTGGATGACTGCACAGGAGTCACCGGCTATCATGAGCAGCTGACCATCCATGGGAAGGACCATGACAGTGTGTTCACTGTGTCCCTGTGGGACTGTGACCGGAAGTTCAGGGTCAAGATCAGAGGCATTGATATCCCTGTCCTGCCCCGGAACACTGACCTCACAGTTTTTGTGGAGGCAAATATCCAGTATGGACAGCAGGTCCTTTGCCAAAGGAGAACCAGCTCTAAACCCTTCACAGAGGAGGTGCTCTGGAATGTATGGCTTGAGTTCAGTATCAAAATCAAAGACTTGCCTAAAGGGGCTTTACTGAACCTCCAGATCTACTGCGGCAAAGCTCCAGCTCTGTCTGGCAAGACCTCTGCAGAGACTACCAGTTCTGAGTCCAAAGGCAAAGCTCAGCTTCTCTATTATGTGAACCTGCTGCTGATAGACCACCGGTTCCTCCTGCGCCATGGGGAATACGTGCTCCACATGTGGCAGATATCTGGGAAAGGAGAAGACCAAGGGAGCTTCAATGCTGACAAGCTCACATCTGCAACCAACCCGGATAAGGAGAACTCAATGTCCATCTCCATTCTTCTGGACAATTACTGCCACCCAATAGCTTTGCCTAAGCATCGGCCTACCCCTGACCCTGAAGGCGACCGGGTTCGAGCCGAAATGCCCAACCAGCTTCGCAAGCAGCTGGAGGCAATCATAGCCACTGATCCACTTAATCCTCTCACAGCAGAGGACAAAGAATTGCTCTGGCATTTTAGATATGAAAGCCTTAAGCATCCAAAAGCATATCCTAAACTATTTAGCTCAGTGAAATGGGGACAGCAAGAAATTGTGGCCAAAACATACCAGTTGTTAGCCAGAAGGGAGGTGTGGGATCAAAGTGCTTTGGATGTTGGGTTAACAATGCAACTCCTAGACTGCAACTTTTCAGATGAAAATGTACGGGCCATTGCAGTTCAGAAACTGGAGAGCTTGGAGGATGATGATGTCTTGCATTACCTTCTGCAACTAGTCCAGGTAGGGGGTGTTGATATTATCAACGAAGCCCTCTTCTCCAGGAACGTTATTTGCATGTGCACAGGCACCTCATTCAGTTATTAACAAAGGCCCTTTGCCCAGCGCTTCATGATCAAAGCAGATCTGATGAGCCACCTAAACAAGTAGTGAACTGTTCCATTGAATTTTTTTTGCTGTCTTTGAGGGTTTGCTGACAAACCTTTTGAAGACATTAGTTCTTCACTTTTTAGGAGGATTGGCCCTGTGGGAATCCTTTGTTCTCATTTATTATCTTTATAATAGGTACGACTTACTGAGTGCTTCCTTGTGTCAAGGTTCCAAGTGCTTTATGTGCTTTTTGTGTATTATCACATTTAACCTATGCAACAACTATGATAAAGGTCAAATTAGCATCTGCATTCTACTGCAAGGAAACTGAAGCACAGACAGGCTAAGTAATGTGCCCAAAGTAACATATTTTGAAAGAAGCACACAAGAATTCAAACCCAGGAATCTGACTCCAGGGCCTGCTATTTTTCACTGCTTCCCAATATCCTGCATCAATCTAGTGTCAGGATTAGGGAGAAATGCTCTTACTCTCCGACTGTATTTGTCACAATTTGTAGAATCTCATATCATCTCAGGACTGAACCTTGAAAGCCCCTGATTCTGGACAGGCATGGTACTGTATTTCCACCCTCGTTCTCATGTTTGTCCCTGGGTGCACAGAAGCCCACATGATTTGCCTAAGCATTTAGCTAGGAAGTTAAAGAGGGAAGATCAGTTCTCCTGCCCACTATATCAGTTCTCAAATGACATTGTGCTGTCTTAACAGAGAAGAGGAAGTAAAGGAATTGGAACAGAAACGCTATTTTAGAGCACAGATGTGTTTGTTCATTAATCCAATAGCATTTATTGACTGCTTGCCTTGTTCTAGATGCTGGATATAGAGTGGTGAACAAAACAGAAGCAATCACCACTCTAGCGTAGTGGTGCCATGAAGACTGACTTTAAATGAGTACACATACAAACAGATATTTAATAACAAATTGTGACAGTGCCTTGGGGAAAAACTGCAGTGCATTCTGAGAAAATAATCAGGAGTGCAGGAGACACCAAACTAAAACTGAGGGAGTCAAGGACTGTTCTAAGTTAGTGCTGTTTGACTTGAAATCTTAAGGATTAGCCAGGCTAAGTTTGTTAGACACTAAATCGTCTAATCATTTTCTATATTTACAGGAAGTCCCTGGCGTTTTCTGACAAACATTTGGGTACTCTCAATTTTAGCTCTGAATTTTAATCTTCCTTTCAGCTAAATACTTGAAATATTATATCTGGCTTTTATCTTCATCTATTAAATATATCTATTATTTTTCTCTACCCACGTGTTCAGATACTGGCATAACACTAATGAATTTTGGATAATCAGAGTATCTTTAGTTTTCTAGCTCAATATAAAGAAAAGATCATAAAACAAGTTTGAATGAGATCTGTTCCAAGTCCCAAGGCTACCATGAATTATTTTTCGGTCATTTTCACAAGTTAACTTTGCATAATTGGAAAGTGTTCTTGGTATGTTTTAAATGAAAGAGGTCAATAAATAATATTGAATTTGTGGTCATAAATTTGTAGAATGGTAGTCATTTGTAAAACTATTTGAGACATGTTCAGAAGTGGCTAAATGACTCATTCTTGATTAAAATGGTCTAGATTGAGATCTGCACACTGACATTACAGAAGTGAAAACACCAAAAAGGTCAGAAAGACTCACGTTTGGGCCAAACTTACAGTATTTTTGAAGTGAGTACATACTGGTATCTACATAACAACATTCTCAGAACTCAGGTCTTAGATGCAGCTATAATGGCACCTATTTGACCACACCTATGAAAAGCATCTCTGAAAGCATCTCTTGCAACAGTAGCAAGTCAGTATTGATCATTTCCAAACTAGCAAGAATTGAAAATCGTACCAAGTAGTCTCCAGACCCGAAAATATAAGGTGGAATGGGCATTCCTCCTGTTTCTTCAGGGAAAAAAGGATACCATTTCTTTACTAAAGGAAATACTCTGACTTGTTTAAATTTAAGCCTTTATGTTTGTATGTGACTCTGCCCTGAAACTTTATATGTGCATTTATAATCATCCAAACAATATGTGTTGTCCTTGCTGTTTTAAAAGTATGAACTATTTCAAACTTACAGAAAAGTACAGAGAATAATGTGACAAATACCCATGTGTCCACCATGACCTCATTTTTTTTTTTACCTTTTATTGTTTCTTTTTCTTCAGTGAGAGAGCTGTCATCTAAGCCAAAATTCTCTACATTAGCCAAGTGATATGAAAACTACAGAACACTAAAAATGAAGACCAAGTTCTCCCTGAGGAAAGATATAAAATCGGGGATTTTCAGATAAAAAAAGTTCTACAACACAGAATGGGAGGGAGTGGTAATCTCTGTGTGGATTGAATTTAAATTTAAACATGTTGAGCATTTCCTTTAGCAAAAGAAACGGTATCCTTTTATTTCCCCCAAGGAACAGGAGAAATGCCCATTCCACTTGATATTTTCAGGTCTGGAGACTTCTTGGTATGATTTCCAATTCTTGCTCTGGTTTTCCAGATTCTTACTGTTTACTTGCAGTAAGAACCAGTGAGGCAGCTCAGTAACTTTCCAGTGAAATTTCAAATGCACATCTGGAGTAGAAGAGAAGCTAAAGGATTTCTAGATTGTCGTGTCTACCAAACACTATTCTCCTTATATGTACTATATTTCCACTGTCCATTTTCTAACCACCTCTCACTTTCCACTTTTATAATTTGTTATAGTCATCTCCATCTTCCCCTCGACCCTTCCAATAAATCATTTAAGCCCTTGATTTGAGCCAAAGCTCTCAATTCCTCACCTTTGAAGTTATCAAAAGTATATGACTGTGAATCAAGAGTTTTGGCTTCTAATCCCAGTTCTATCATCAGATGCTCTGTGACCTTAAGTAAGTGGTTTAACATTCTGGTCCTAACTATCCTCAGAAAGAAAGGACTGAATTTAAGTGACTGGTAAGATTCTTGTCACCCTAGCCATAAAGTCTATTTAGGCAGAACACCAGTTTTTCTCCATTTCCTTTTGCCTGATTTACCAACATAGAATGCGATCAGAAATGTCAATGTGTTTGTTTTCCTTTAGGCTGTGAAATTTGAACCATACCATGACAGTGCCCTTGCCAGATTTCTCTTGAAGCGTGGTTTAAGAGTAAGTACTTCCATTTTGATAATAGCGTGACACTTCAAAAGTTAGCAAGAATTGACTGATAGAGCATTAGTCATAATAATTTCAGCCTTCTTGTTTCTACCCTCAGAACAAAAGAATTGGTCACTTCTTGTTTTGGTTCTTGAGAAGTGAGATCGCTCAGTCCAGGCACTATCAGCAGAGGTTCGCTGTGATCCTGGAAGCTTACCTGAGGGGCTGTGGCACGGCCATGTTGCATGACTTTACACAACAAGTCCAAGTAATTGAGATGTTGCAGAAAGTCACCATTGAAATTAAATCACTCTCTGCTGAAAAGTATGACGTCAGTTCCCAAGGTACAGGCTATCTTTTCTTGGTTCTCTGTCTGAATGCCTTCATCTCCAAAATGCCATTTTCCCTGACTCTTCCTCCTCCTTCTGGAGGCAAGTTGCAGCTTCCTTTTAAAGGAAGCCAAGAACACATTTTTAAATCTTCTCTCTGCATGGAGTTAGCAAGTTTAAAGTTCTCCCTTTACAAATGAATGATTTTGAAACTATATATTTATATATTCTTAATGATGAAGCTGTGATAGATATAAAACTCTTTGAAAAATTAAAAAGCATTATGCAGACGTAAGGTGTAGTTTTTATGAATAATTGCAAACACAGCAAGAAAAGATTAGTTGTTTCCAAATCTTTACCATTTTCCCCATCTTCGAAAATATATGCATATAGTTCATATATTTTTAGTCTTTTAAAGTAATGAATTATTCAGAAAGTCTTTTTAAGTTTTTGCATTTCTTCATGTGTATGTGTGCATGTATAATGTCACCTCCTCTCTGAAGCCATTTCCAATATCCACTTCTTGTCCCTAACTTAAGAAATCCAGTCCTTGCCCTAGGAAAATTAATCACTCCTTCTCTATAGTCTCACAGGTTTTAGTTGATACTACATTAAATTACTCATTAACACATTGTTGTCATCTATTAAGCTTGAAGCTAGGGGATGTCTCTTACTCGTTTTTATATACCTAGACCTAGCATTATGGCTCATAGTGGACACCTACTAAAATCCTTAGCCAGTATTTTAAACTTCAGAATATTTTAAATTTCCACATTTGCCCTTTGGTTCTTTTCCAAACCATCAATAATGCTGTCTCCTAAAAATAATACTGGTAATAATAATTTTAATTTATTAAATAATCTTAATTTTTTTATAAGTAATAAAGGGAAAAATTTGCCCTGGCCTCAAGTCTGTTACCCAGGGAGTCATTTTGAATTTATGTATTTTGCCTTTAGAATTCTGAGGCTGTCAGAATTGCGTGTTTATCCATGCAATCTAACTTCCTCTTTTGAAAAGAATTTACAGAACCCTAATTCATTTCCATTTCGTATCATCTTCAAATATCTGTTCCCCAAATCAGATGACAGTTTAAAGTTTCACATAGTGGAAAGAGAAATTACAGTATTAATTCTTTAGCATCACCCTCACAACACCCCTCTCTACCTGATTGTCTGTGTGCTACCCTGTATGTATTCACATATTTCTATCCCCTGTGGTAGTTGGGGTATATGCTTATATTGCTCACAGTGACCCTAACATATCTTGCCACCTCAAATGGTCAGTTAGTTCCTCAAAGGCAGGGACTAATGCTTTCTTCTCCTGCTCCACTCCAGACCAAATGTATAGAATACTGTGAATAAATTAGGTTTCAGGAAATGTTATAGAAAATTTGGATGATTTCTTGACTCACATAACTTTTGTGTGCTATTGACAATTACAGTTATTTCACAACTCAAGCAAAAGCTTGAAAACCTGCAGAATTCTAATCTCCCTAAAAGCTTTAGAGTTCCATATGATCCTGGACTGAAAGCAGGAGCACTTGTGGTAGGTATCACCTTGATGTGTCCACATGGTCTTTGTGTCTTGAAAATGTCTATGCGTGCTTTGCAGGGCCAAGTAGTTAAAAGACTAATGTTTACATAGTGACAGGAAAGCTGAAGAGTCCCAGGATGGACTTCAGCTGTCGAACCTTTCTCTAAACAGTAGTTACTAAAAGCCTTCCATTTTGGTTTAAATCACCCTAATTGAGGTAATATTTTTACAAGCCATAAAATTCAACCATTTTAAATATACAGTTCAGTGAGTTTTGACAAATATATACAACCAGGTAACCATCACCATAATTAAGAAATGCCAAAAAATTTCCTTTATATCCCTTTATAGTCAGTCCTTTTCTCCCATCACCAGCCTCAATCAACAGATCTGCTTTCTATTATGTAATTTTGCTTTTTCTATAATTTCATTAAGTGGAATCATGCAATATGTAGTTTTTTAAAATTATATTTTTATTTTATTAGAGATGTTGTAGGTATACAGAAAAATCAGGAATAAATACAGAGTTCCCAAATGCCACCCTATTATTAAGACTGTGTATTTCTGTGGTACATTTTTTCATTTTTAAAGAAGCTTCAGATTGCATAAAATGTCACATCAAAACTATAGGGGATTCCCATATACCCCGCCCCCTCCCCACACACACACACTTTCCACCATTAACAATATCTTTCATTAGTGTGGTACATTTGTTACAATTGATGAACACACATTGAAGCATTGCTACTATCCATGGACTATAGTTTACATTTTGCACCGCACAATTTTATAGGTTTTGACAAAATGTATAATGGCCTGTATCTGTCATTGTAATATCATGCAGGATAATTTCCATGTCCCAAAAATGCTCCATGTTAACACCTGTTCTTCCCTCTTCCTCCTCTGGGAACCTATAGTGACCATTCTCTTTATATCAATAATACAACTTCTTCCATTGCTAGAATAATAATGTCTACTTTAGTCCATAAGTTGTATTTCATCCTCTTATGTTTGTTCATCCCTCAATCTTGAGGATTTTGAAATGGTGATGCCCACTCTGCCTCAGATTGAGAGGTGTCTTAGATTCCATGGAGCAGATGGATGGAACTGTCTTGCTTGCAATTGTAGATATTTTTTTTTTGGGGGGGGGGGAGATGGGCATTGTCCATCATCATCCTTTTGTTAGTTGTCCTGAGCAAGTTCAGTGAACTGGAGAGTAGGTATTACAACTCCACTGAGATTCAGGGTTCAACTGGCATATGAACAGACCAAAGATTTAAGTCTCTGGGACATATATTTAATGAGTATAGTGCTAATTATAGGTTCAAATAAAAGGGGCAGACTAACCCCTTTTATTTATGTAGAGAAATTATAAATGAGTCTAACTCTGTTACATAAGGAAGCATATATTTCAAAGTAAGGCCCACTGACAGGGTGCCAGATTCCTGAGATTTCTGCCTTGTCTATGGTGTCTAGATGTCTCTAGAGCCCTCAGGAGCCCTGCTGTTTGAGGCACTGTTTACTGTGGCAGTCAATGAGATCCTGCTGAGATGTGCATAAGTGTAACCACTGGAATGACCTCCTGACTCACTGAAATCTCTTAGCCATTAAAACTCATTTGTATTTAATATTTCCCCCTTTTGGTCAAGGTCTTTTTCCAAATGCATCACTTGTTGGCACTTAGTAATAATCCCTTGGTGCCAGGGAGGCTCATCCCCAGGAGTCATGTCCTACACCAGGCGGAAGGTATAGTTTTTATGTCTGGCTTCTTTCACTTTCCATGCTTTGAAGATTAATCTATATTGTATGCATCAATAGTTTTTTTGTTTTGTTTTGTTTTGTTTTTATGACTGAGTAGTAGTGTCTTATATGGATATTCCATGATTTGTTTTTCATTCACCTTTTAAGTAAATACTTAGCAGTGGAATAGCTCAGTCAGATGGTAAATGTAGAATAAATTTTATAAAATACTGCCAAACTGTTTATCTAAAATGGCTGCATCATTTTACATTTCAACCAGCAATCTATGCAAGTTCCACATCCCGGTCAACACTTGTTATTATCAGTCTTTTAAATTTTAGCCATTGAAATAGGTGAAATGACATCTCATTGTTGTTTTTATTTTTGCTTTTCCCTAACGATACTGAGCATCTTCTTATTTTCCAATAGAGTATCTTCTTTAAGAAGTTTCTCTTTCAATCTTGTGCCCATTTTTAAGTGGGTTGTCTTGTGTTTTATTTGTAAACATTCTTTATAGATTCTGGGTAAAAATCCTTTATCAGGCATAAATTTTATAAATATTTTCTCCCAGTTCTGTGGCTTGCCTTTTCATTTTCTTAGAAATATCTTTAGAAGAGCAGAAGTTTTCAATTTTTTAATCCAATTTAATCAAAATTGAAAAGACAATTCACTTTTTTTTTCCTTTTATGGTTTGTGCTTTTAAAATTTTATCTAAGAAATATTTTCATAACCCAGTGGTTCTCAGTGTAGGATGATATTGATTTTGCCCCCTCCCCCTGAACAGTTGGCAATGCCTGCAGACTCTTTTGGTTTCTCAGCTGAGAGGATGCCACAGGCAGTGGGTAGAGACCAAGGATGCTGCCAAATATCCTACAAATGCACAGGACTTCCCCCCATACCCTCCACAACAAAGAACTACCCAGCCCAAAATGTCAATAATGCTGAGGCTGAGAAATCCTGGCTTAACCCATTGTGACAAATATTTTTTCCTAGAAGTTTTATAGTTTTAACTCTTATGTTTAGGTCTATGATCCATTTTGAGATCATTTTTTATGTATGTGTGAAGTAATCAAGGTTCAGTTTTTTCATGTGACTATCCAATTTTTCCAGCACCATTTGTTGAAATAACTATCCTTTTCTCATTGAATTCCTTTGGCAGCTTTGTCCAATAACAGTTCACCATATATGTGTTGGGCTATGTCTAGATACTTTATTCTGTTCCATTGTCCTAAATGTCTTTCCTTACATCAATACCTCTCTTTCTTGATATCCTTCAAATAATAAACCACTTCATGTATGTGCAAGATCCTTAAAACAGTATACTTCCATTAACACCCTCCCATCCTTTGTACGATTTTTTGTCATACTTTCAACTTCTGTATTTGTTGTAAGCCCCAGAATATGTTGTTACTGTTTTTGCTTTAAAGTTATCTTTTAAGCAAATATATATATATATATTTAGGATACATTGATTACATAAATGTTACACAGAAATTTTAGGAGTACCCATATGCCACCCTCCCATACCTCCCACAACCTCCCACATATATATCCTTCATCAGTGTGGCACAATGCCTGTGATAGATATACACATTTTGGGGCTTTGCCATCCAGCATGGATCACAGTTCAGACTGTAGACCACTCTCTCTCCCACACAGTTCTGCATGATACATGATGATATAAAATGGCCTATATCCTCCATTACAACATCACCCATGACAATTCCCAAGTACCAAAAAAAGCCCCGTATTACAATTGCCCTTCCCTCTCCCTGCCCCCAAAGTGTCCAGTGACCCTGGCTCCACATAATTTTGTAATTTCTTCCATTGCATGTATCACAAGTCTATAACAGGACACCAACAAGTCCATTCTAGTCCATAGTTCTTCCCCCAATCCCGAGGAGTCTGGGATGGTGATGTCCCCTCCACCACCAAGTGAGGG